>CAEFZP010002979.1:0-40000 GCA_903064625.1 Mallotus villosus
ATGAGGGGCGGTCGGGCGGTAAGGGGGTTAAGGCGGGGATGGGGGGAGCGAGGGGAGGACGGGGACGGAGGGAGGAGGGGTTACGGCTGACAGCATGGGGTGATGAGGTGTGAGCACATCAGGGTTACAGGCCGGAGACTGGACATGCTGGCCAAGACACACACCCTCAGGAGAGAGAGAGGGAGGGAGAGAGAGAGAGAGGGTGAGAGAGGGAGAGACACAGAGATGTAGGGCCCTATCTTGCACCCAGCGCAATTGACTTTGTCAGTGACGCAAGTATCATTCCTATCTTGCACTCGGCGCAAAGCGGATTTTTCCCACCACGGGCGCACGTCGAAATGACCTTGCGCTCCCGGGGGCGGTTTTAGCGAAAAAGGAGGCGTGTTCCGGCGCAAACGTTCTTGGTGCTATCTTGCGGTTTCCGAAAAACCATTCCGCCACTGACCAGGAAAAAGGTGGTTTAAAGACAATGGCGCATTATCAGATGCTATTTTAACGGCGCAAGCTTGGTCCGTGCGCACTGCTGGCGAAGCCAGGGTATTCTTCCTGCGAAACTACGTATTGTTTTGATTTATTGTATGGCTAGCTGTGTTACATTCGTTCATGTCAATGATTAATAAGATGTTCATGAGAAATCTGTATGTGTATGAAATCTGTATGAAATATGTGGCAATTTACCCCTACGCCTGTTTAACCGAAGCTATTTGGGTAGGTTTCTTCTCCCATGCACATCAGAATCAGAATCAGAATTCGGTTTTCAATTTACTGTGGCAGGAGGTGCAAACAGGTCTTAAATTAAGTTAAAAAACAGTTACACTAATTCTAAGAACTAAGCAATTAAAAAAATATATATATGTCAAAATAGGCTACATTTGAATGAGCAGCATGAGTGGGCAACTTAGTGCAATGACACTGCTCTGCCTTTCCCATACAATGTCACTTCTCTATCGTTTACGGTCCTGACAAGAACGTCCGTCTCCTGTGAACCGCTGGCGTGCGCCTGGCAAATCCGCCGTTATAATAGCAATCCGCCATGGAACAAGCGCTGCTCTTAAAGGGAATGTGAGATGACGCTCTGATTGGCTTATTGCACGTTACGCCCAAACCACACCCATTAGTAATGTAGCTACCTCTTTTACATTTGCGTCAGGCGCAAAGTCATTTATCCCGCTGCTAAAATAGCAACCGCACCGGAGTCCCGCCCACTTGCGCTTTGCGCTTTGCGCTTTGATACTTGCGTTTCAGATCGTCAAAATAGGGCCCGTAGTGTGAAATAGACACAGAGATGGAATGAGAGAGGAGAGAGAGAGAGAGCGAGAGAGCGAGATGAGAGAGAGCTGGATGAGAGCGAGGGAGAGCAGAGAGAGGAGAGATGAGAGAGAGAGGAGGAGAGAGAGAGACGAGAGAGAGAGAGACGAGAGAGAGAGAGAGAGAGAGAGAGAGACTAGTCCAGTCTAGGGATGGGAGCTCTAATTGTGCGTGAAAACGTTCATTAAGGTTGTGGGATTCTGGAGGTTTCCGCAGCTACACACTCCGGGTGAGCTGGGGCAGGAGTAGACGAGGGCGAAGAAGCCCCAAGGAAGAGACAGAAGTTGGGTGAGGAAGACATGCGGATAGTGGGAGCAGGAGAGAGAGGGGAGAGAAACTGGTGTCATGTCCTCAGGACCTGGGCCACAGTTGGAGAGATGCTGCCAAGATACACACACACACACACATGATACACACACACACACACACACACACAACAATCTAGAAGGCCAGAATTGAGCTCACACAGCAAACCATACTGCAGTCGATCTCCTGTTATATCCTGTGCATTTCTCAACACATATCACCTGATGTACTATACATTACTATGTCTCTGTCAGTAGGTCTCTCTCTGAGTATAGGTCTTTCTGTGTCTCTGGGATAGGTCTCTCTGGGTTGTTGACACAGGTGAGCAGGGAGGCTAGTCGTATCATCATGTTACATCAGCAGGTTTTCAGGTAATATTCATGTCTCACACACAGTACCTGGCCTGACCCTGACACCTGATACCAAAACAACCAGCCAGCCAGAGCCCCACAGACAGACAAACAGCTCGAGACACAGACACGGAGACACAGAGACAACAGTCAATCAGTCAGACAGACAGACAGACCTCCAGGCTGAAAGTCAGCAAACCTGAATCTGACTGACATACACAAGGCCAAACAGACAGTTCAAATAAACAAGTCAGCCTCTGTAAGCCAGACAGCCTTACAACAGTAAGGTCTATCCAGTCGATCAGGAAGCCAACCAGTCAGCCAACCAGTCAGCCAGCCAGTCTGGTATGTCACGTAGAGAGGAGCAAGTTGTCAGAGGAGCAGGCCGAGCAGTGAAGTAGCCTGAACGTTTAAACATTAATGTGAGCATGTTTCAGTGTGACGGCCGGGTGACTGCTGGCTGACAGTCGTATGGTAATGCTGATTTAGACAGGCACTCACAGAGACAGCCCCTGGGGTCCTCCAGGCACACAGCAGCAACAGCTACCCTACAAGAATTTACATCTTTAAACTTTACTTCTCCTTTTCCTGTCTCTCTCATTTCATTTAGATGTGAAGCAACTTCTACTCACGTTATCTCTCTTTGTCTCGCTCCCCACCTCTCTCTCTCCCCATGTCTTCTCTCTCTCCCTTTCAACCCCCTTTCAAACTTTTCGACCATCTCTCTCTCTCTCTCTCTCTCTCTCTCTCTCTCTCTCTCTCTCTCTCTACCTCTCTCTCTCCCTCCTCCCTCTCTCTCTCTCTCTATCACTCACTCTTTTTCTCTCTACCGTGACCTGCCAAGAGTCGTGATGAGCTGTGATGTCAGAGCCGGTTCTAACAGTTAGAATGTAACTGAGGCCCTAGGGCCACATAGAGAGACAGAAGGAGAGAAGAAGAGAGAAAGAGTGACAGAGACAGAAGGCGAGAGAGAGAGAGAGAGAGAGTGAAGGAGAGATGCCGCATGGAGGACCCTTTCTCCCTAATCACTCTCACCCCATCCTTTCTACCCTCCTCTGTCATCCCCCCTTCTTTCTCTCTTTCCCCCTCGCTCTCTCCGCCCCTCTCTCATCCCCCATTTTCATCTCCTCCCTCATCCCCCCTTCTCTCCCCCTCTTTCCAACTCCATCTCTGTTACAGAGTCCATCCATCCCACAGACAAATTAGCAACAATAAGACACGTCACACACACTCAGGAAGCGCCGCTGTCACTAGCCGCTGCTGGCATCACACACACACACACACCCACACCCACGTACACACACACACACACGCAAACCCAGGAGCCATATCACTCTCACCCCTCTCCACCTCACTCCCTCCATCCATCCCTGCCTCCTTCCTTCAGGCGGCATTTTCCTTTCCTCTTTTCTTCCCCTCGTTATCATAATCACATCGGACAAGCACCTAGGGACGTCCCGTCCAGCCCCCCCCCCTCCCCAGCACTGTAATGTTGTATTCTGTTTGACTGTCTTTTCTTTACCACTTCCCGCTTTCTGTTTCATCTCTTCAATCATGGATTGGTCTGAGTGTGTGTGTGCGTGTGTGCGTGAGTGAGTGGCAGCAGTTAGACAACTGCCTCGAAGGCACCTCAATCACAACCCCTTCTTCATGTGGTAACATCTGTATCTCCACCAATACACCGCTAGAAATCCCCCCCAACAACAACCCCCTCCTCATCCCCTCGCCCAGCTCCAAAGTGCACAGGGACACATTTGGCAGACATAATAAGTTGATATGGTATTTCCCACACCCTGGCAAGGAAGCCACAGCAGACGTGCATCTGTCATTCCAACCCCCACTAGGGTTAGAGCAGTTAGGGTTGTTAGGGTTCAGGTTAGAGTTAAGCTTAGGGTTGTCTGGGTCAGGGTCTGGGTCTGGGTTAGGGTCTGGGTCAGGGTCTGGGTAAGAGGCAGGGTAGGGGTTGTGGTTGGAGTGAGAGATTTCAGGTCTTACCTGGAGCGCCAGGTGTGTCCATCTGTCCACTGGGATCCGGCCGCGGGTGCTGAAACTCACCGACAGCGGGCGGCCGCTGGACTGACCGCTGAACGGACCGTGGGCTTGACCGCTCGCTTGATCGTCGGTTTGAACGCTGTTGGGTTGACCGTACCGCAAGTTGACCGCAGACTCGGAAACGGTCAGGAGGAACACGAGCTGGTCCTCGGAACTCTTCTCTATCACAGTCCTGAGAGAGGAGCAGAGAGCCAGGTCACACACACACACACGGACAGGTACACACACACACACACACACGGACAGGTACACACACACACATACGCACGGACACACACCCTTCCCTGCCTGGACTACCAGTGGCAGGGTATGAGTCTCTTGTACCTGATGTGTTTGAGTCGCCACAGAGAGGACAGAGTGAGAGCCAGGCCTGAGAGGAGCCTGCCGCAGAGACATCCCCTGACATTTACACCTGCTGTAACACGTGTAATATCCAGCCTGTAATATCCATATTTTACATGAGTGTGCGTGGGTGTGTGTGGGTGTGTGGGTGTGTGCCGCAGACAGGAGCTAAGGGAGCACACCCCCACGCTCCCCTCGTCATATTAAACACCCTCAATGACATTTTATGAGAAACTGTGGGTTTTTATGAACACAGGCCAACACACCCAATAAATCACTTGTGTGTGTGTGTGTGTGTGTGTGTGTGAGAGAGAGAGAGTATCAGTGGGAGAAAGAAAAAGAAACAGAGACAAGAATAAAATGAGAGGATTAGAAAGGTGTGTGTGTGTCTAGTCTGAGTGAAAGAAAGACAGAAAGAGAGAGAAAAAGAGTGTGTGTGTGTGTGTGTGCCTTCTCCTGTCATCTACGTGGACTGAGGGTAGAACATGTTTTAATGTAACATGATCCATGGGCCAGCATGCTTGCTAGCATTAAGGAAAAGATCATCATCTCCCCTAAGAGATGCATGTACCTTCATACCTTCATACCATTACAGCAAACTGGATCCTTTCAGGAGATATCTCTTCAGCTCAACACCTTCTGACTGAACACCATTAGAAGATACTCTTTACTAAAACACTCAGTGATACTTTCTCAGGTTAACTCACAATGTGTAGTATGTATTGAAAACAAACCCTCTCTAACATGACGAGAGAACCTCTCCGCACTATTGAAATGGCCCCCCGGTCGTATGACTGGTTACATAACTCCACTATGAAACCTGAGGACACTACATGGTTTTCAAAGTGGGACCTTCCAGCATCCAGCCCTGAGCCCCCACCCCTGCCTAGGCCCCCAGCCTCCCACCCCTCAGCCTCATAGGCCCCCAGCCCCCCACCCCCCAGCCTCATAGGACCCCAGCCTCCAGCCCAACCAGCTTCCAAGTCTTCCAACCTCCAATCCACCTGTCATTCAAGCCATCCTGCTCCCCAACCTCCCAGCCCCCCCCAACCTCCCCAACCCTCCAGCCCACAACCCCCCAGCCTCATACGACCCCAGCCCCCCAACATCCCCAACCCTTCAGCCTCCCAGCCCCCTAGGCCATCAGTCTGCCAGCCTCCAGCCCCTTAACTCCCAGTCTCTCTGTCACTGCTCTCTTGTTGTGTTTGGGGCTGAAAGGAGCTGGTTACAGGACTCCCCCTCTCCAGGACACCCGTTTCTCCCTCATCCTTTCATCTCCTCTCCTCTCCTCTGTCACTTCCTAGGGTAGAGGAGAACAAAGTGGTCTTTGAGCTAGGATCTCTGCCTCTCTGTGCTCTGGACAAACACACAGGCAATCTTACCCTCACTCATCTAAACCAGCCACAGCTGCTGACGCTGTCAACACACATGCGTGCACACACACACACACCCACACACCCGCACACATAGTGGGTATCGTGTAGGTGGGTGAGAGGAGGGGGGTCAACAATTCTATCAAATTCCCCCAGCATGTTTATTAAATTGTATGAACAGCAATCTCAAGGGCCCAGGCTTTAGACAGCACACACAGACACACGCAAACACACACAGATTCCTGACATCACTAGAGAAGAGAAAGGATGCTAGTACACCGGTCCACTTAGTGTAGGAATTCAGACATATAACTGACCTGTCACAGTCCAGCAGACAAACACAGCTCTCTGTAATCACTCTACCGAAATACTACCAGTGTATGATCATCAGGCTAGTGTGAACGACTGTGTGTGAGAGTTAGAAAGTGTGTGTGTGTGAGAGGGAGAGGGGTTCAGAGAGAGACAAAGAGGAGAGGAAGAAAGAAAGAGGGAGAGACGAGAGAGGTTTGTTTCGAGTGTACGAGAGGTACTGTAGAGAGGTGAGGAGAGATGAATAGAGACAGGAAGAGGGGTAAGGAGAGAGGAAAAGAGGTGAGGAGAGGAAGAGAGGTAAGGAGAGAGGAGGAGAGAGGTGAGAGGGAAGAGAGGTAAGGAGAGAGGCAGAGAGATAAGGAGAGGAGAGAGGAAGAGAGGTGAGGAGAGACGGGCAGAGAGGAGAGGAGTGAGGCCTTTTATCTAGCCTCTTTGATGACTGCTGCTACAATTGCTCGCAACAAAGACCAGCAGATGTAAACAAAACAAAACACGGCGCGAGTTAAGATAAAGGGATTTAGTGAAACAACAACACAATCATCTCTTCACTTCCTCCTACACTCGGGGTCAAGCAGGGTCAGCAGGCAAGCTCTCTGTCCTCTCACACACCTGTGTGGTTGTGGTTTGAGGAACACAAAACACTCACATATCTCATCCTCTATATAACACAGCAGGAGTGTGGGACTACAGTCTTGTAGCTACTCTGGAACAGGTCCTGAGTAAAAACCTACTTCTAAACACCTAACTAAACACACTTTTAGTAAAAACTGTACACCATTGCCGCTGCTCTTTATTCCCGGGGGGGGGATAACGAAAGACGTCTGAATTTGGACTGGAAGGAGAACCAGGCCTGTTTCCTGTCTGTGCTTTTCAATCTATCCGATAGCTGGCAGCTAGCAGTTAGCAGTTAGCGTGATTGAGACAGTGCGAAGAAGACACCTGATAGGTGTTGTGGTAATCCGACACACACATAAACACACCTGCATACTCTGGTTTCAGCACTCTCACTTGGCTGAATCATATGGTGTCTAAGATTACGCTGGTCCACCATGTTCTAGGGCCATGTCGACCTGTCAGTCATCCTGGATTACAGCTATGGATAATGCAAAGGTCCTTATCAGATAATAGTCATTGTTCGTCAATGTTTCAACGCCTCGGCACAGATATTCATGTGAAGCAGCAGCACACGGCATGCAGTGGACTGGGTGATCGTTATTAAAACACTTATCTAATATACAGTAATATTGCAATCATATTATAGACTAAAGTGGTTATTAGGATTAGAGATGACAGATTACAGAGAAGAAGAAGGAGAAGAACAAGAGGAAAGTTGATGACTCACATCTCTCCAGCAGCTTGTGGTTTGATCCAGACGGTCAGGGTGAGTGCCCCCAGCGCCCCCAGACTCTGAGGAGGGGGCAAGGCCACGCAGCCTCCCTGGAGGTCCCTGAACATCACACTCCCAGATCCCTCCTCCTCCTCCTCTGCGGCCCCGGGGCGTGGGGCCTGCCCGTCCCCCGCCACGCAGGGGCCCCAGTGGGGGGGCAGGAGGAGGGGTGCGTGTGGCGGGGCGGTGGAGCGGTAGGGGCAGTCCTGGACGCAGAAGGCCTGAGTGCAGGGTAGCGGGTCTGGGGGGGAGGCGGAGGAGGTGGAGGTGGAGAGAGGGAGGCAGTAGGCAGTGGGCTCGGGCAGTCCGCAGGTGGCACGAGGTGGGGAGGTGAAGACGGGTTTGTGCACGGCGATGTTCTCCAGACGGGGGAAGTGACCCTGGGGGCTGGCGAGGGGCAGGACCACGACCAGGACCAGGATGGAGAGCCACGGCAGCACCCTCCCTCCTCCCCTCTCCTTTCTCATCCCTGTTCCTCTCCCTCCCTTCTCTCCTCCCCCTCTTCTTCCGGACCGGGCCGACAGACTCCTCTTTCTTCTCCGCCTCCTCCCGCCTCGGTTTCCGTCCCGCGTTCCCGTCTCTCCTCTACTCTCCTGCCTCTGACCCCTGGCCCCCGTCCACCCCCTCCTCCCTCCGTCGCCCCCTCTCTCCGTCCAGTCCAGCTCGGCCAGGATGACCCAGAAGCTTCTGGAAGCGGGCTCGCTGAATAAGTGATGATGGTCATGGTTTGGGAGGTGGCATTTCACAGGCCAGTGCCTTGGGTAAGGCAGCGCAGCTTAGCAGTACGGCGGTCACCAACACACGCAGGTTGTGACGGACACACACACACACAGGGCACGATGGTCACACACACACATGTGGCCAAAGCCTGCACATGATAGCTAGGATTTCAGCCCAGGACAGACCTGTCGAGAATAAGAGGGGGATGGGTAGTGTAAGATATAGAGAGATAGAGAGAGAAATGAACAGCAAAAAGAAGGATAGGAGAGACAAGTGAGCAAGAGAGAGAGACCAAAAGAGAGGATGAAGAGAGAAGAGCAAGAGAGAGAGGGGAGAGGAGAGAGGTAGAGTGGAGTGGAGTGAAGTGGAGAGGAGAGGAAAAGAGAGAGAATGAGTCAGACACCAAAAAAATGGCAGGTGTAAATGCCATGCAGGCTATTCTGTGCCCAAGGCTATCATGTTAGCTCTGATGGAAGGTAAGCTTAGGTGATGAGGTACATTTCTTTCCTGCTCGATTTAGAATTGAACCAAAACATGTTATTTTGCTGTGGTATCAGTAGGATTGACAGGTTGGTCTGAAATAATTTCGCCAGGCGTTTTGTGGGGGGAATTGAGGCTTACGCAAAGCATCTCTTCCATAGGATACTGTAGTCTACAGTGTTACAAACTAGCTAGGCCTATGCTTCCGAAAAACACAGTTCAATAGGCTACGGTCAGTTGGACCTGCGTCAGTCTGTGAGATAACCGATTCAATATTAGGTAACACTAAATATGTAAATGTCACACATCATCTTCACTGGAGAAGTAGAAGTAGACCGGTTCAGCCCTGTGCAACCTCCCCGCCCGCCGACAGAGAACATAAACATTCAACACGTTGCTGTCTAAATATTTTGGCCGCGTCTTTATACAAACGCTCTATAGCCACTCATGTTTTGCTGTGAAGAGGATATGTTTACAATTAACTCATATTTGATACTATGAAGTAGGCTACTTCCTAGCGTGTGTCGAATAACATGTGTTATCATTCAAGGCGGTGTATCCCTCTTACCTCAGCATGTTCGCAGACACTGCCCTTGCGCAAAGTAGATTACAGCGCTCAGCCATCTGGCCAGCGCTCGAGACACACGGAACAAAGTAGCGGCGATGAACTTGAAAGCGCAGAAGTCGATATTAAATGAAAAATGGTATGTTCTCAGACAGTAACATACTACTCCAACATCCCTGTTTGATACCTGTAACACAGCCCAAACACACACGGCATATGTGTATCTGTATAATTACCCCCCTCCGTGGCTCGCAGAGATGACGAGGATTCGATTACCCCCCTTCGCGAGTGCGCCTGGCCAACAAGTGGCTCTCATGGCTCAAGCAGGAACGCTTCCCCGGATCGCTAGGCAACCCTGGGCTGGACAGTGTCCTGCATTCACTCAGGTGTGGATCGCCTGCTCCTCAAGGAGACATACGCTCTGTGGATTATTTATGAGAAATACATTTAGGCTTAAGAAATAGCTAAACCCCCAAATATTTGAGGTTTAGGTATTTATTGTTAATAGATTAGATAGCATGTGGGTTTTTGATTTGATGTGGTGGAGGTGTGACAATAGATCCATAGATCTGACATGTAGAATAACAGAATGAAAGAGAGACTAAATTGTGTAGGCCTAGACTATGATATAAAATAATTGCATTCCGAAAGTGAAGAGTAAAAACCGAATGCCAACATATCGACAACGTAGAATGCATAAAATCGACTAGCCATCTATAGCCTGGAAAGAATAATGTAGCCTAGAATAGATGCTGAATGAATCCATTGAAGTGGTAAACTAATTAGGCCTACTGTAAGGACATTGCGATTTGCATATCTTACCAAAACTAACATAGGCTAAATAGTGGTTATATCATATTTTTGTTGCTTTTAAACATTCACTAATGGAAACGAAATCCGCTCAGGCCGTGATCAGTCTCTAACGTTCCTCGGGGCAGTAGCCCGCGCCGGCTAATACACGGAGAAAATACATCGCCTTCTCCCACCGCAACATGGAAAGCGGTATTGACACTGCCAAAGCCTATGCATTCAAATTATGTAAACACATCAAAAATGCCCCTTATATTTTCCAGACAAGTTTGTTATCAGCTAATCGCGTTTGAACAGCTGCAATTGCTTTGGTGAACAAAGACAGTCTAACTACGTTTTAATTAAGTGCTCTTAATGACCTTAAGAAGATTACTGCACTTGGCTAATAATCAATACCGTGCAGAGTGGAGCAGGAGGCGGCTAGGGGCTCAGCCTGGGGGTGGGGGAGCAGGGAAAGGGGGGACGGGGGAAGGGGGGCATTCGACAGAGAGAAGGAATAATATGGATAGAAGGATAGGCCTAGACTTGGAGGAAGGGAGCTAGAGGAGGATAGATAGAGAACAAGGGTAAGGAAATAAGGAGGAATGGGGGTTAGCGAGAGACAGAGAAGAAAGTATGGAAACAGAGAGAGAAAGATAAGGAAGGAGGGGAAAGCGAAAGAGAGAGGAGACTGTCAGTAGGGTGGCGGGTGAGGACAAGGTGGGAGAAACGGGAATACAAGGTGATGGAGAGAAGAGAGAGAGGGAGGGAAAGAAGGAGGCCTGCACCCACAACTAACATGTTGCTATTCCCTCATCCCTAGAACCACCATACCTCCATCATACCTTCTACTAATTTTTATTTTCTTAAATGTACTTTCTAATTTTCAGTTTTCAGTTTTCCCATTCTTTTCCAATTAATATGAAGTATAATTGCTCCCATAGACTGTGTATTCTCAATTTATTCCGCATAAAATATCTATGCTTTTCTTTTTTTTCATTCTCGGAATGAAATCCTTGAATCAGCACATTAACATTGACTCATTTGCTAAATTAAATTACATGGGACTATCTGACTCATATGCAACTAAATTGTGTTTGCATATATGCGGTTCCTTTACACTAATATTGTAATGTAAGCTTAATGTAACCCATCCTTCCTGTCTTCTTAGGATGGCATGAATATGTATGACCATCATTTGCGAGATGCTGATTAAAAAGAGGGGAATAAATTGATGGTTTCTTTTTTTTAAATTCATGCTAACTAAACGATATGAAGATATGAAATGTTATATATGCCGGTACTGTTGCTTGATAGTGTTGAACTGAATTAAACAGGTTTTAATTCGGCTGCCATTCATCTCTTAAGACCCCTATGTCTCGGCATGTCTTTGTGTGTGTGTGTGTGTGTGTGTGTGTGTGTGTGTTTGACAGAAAGAAAGTAATAAATTCAAGCAAAGAAAAAATTCAGAAGAAAGTAAGAAAGAACAAGACAGGGTTAGACGAGAAGAGAGGAGAATAAGAGCTA
Source organism: Mallotus villosus (assembly GCA_903064625.1). NCBI lineage: Eukaryota > Metazoa > Chordata > Actinopteri > Osmeriformes > Salangidae > Mallotus > Mallotus villosus. Next base: position 11,512 of record CAEFZP010002979.1, read on the forward strand.
GATCGAGAGAGACAGACAGTGGGACCTTTCATAGCAGCCGCAGCTATGAGGTTCTACGGCTGTTAAAGTGCCACTAATTCACCAGAGAATGACACACCAAACTATTTATAAAAGAGCACTAGCTAAATGAATGGACCATCATCGGACTGAGAGTAAAACATTTAAGTGCAAATAAACGCTAGCGGGTGACCCTCTTACGCTCACTAACTCAGCCCTGACGCGCTGTCCACTTTACACCTACCTGGGATGAAGGGATGAAGGGATGGAGGGAGGGAGGGAGGAAGCGATGGAGTAAGGTTTGATAAAGGGATGGAGGGAAGGAGTCTAAGGGGTATATGGGAGAAGGATAGAGGGATGGAGGAAGGCGGGAGTGGGGGAGCTATATGGTGAGATAGATGGAGTAGGCTTGGAGGCCAAAGACCATTAATTAGCTCTGAGTGATCTACTAGTTAACATCTCAGAGTTAAGAGCATCTCTGATCTGCAGAAGGCTCTTCCCTGAGTGAGGACAAACTATTAAGCACTTGCAGGGATGGAGGGATGGGGGTTATAAAGAAAGGAGGGGAATAATGGTGGTGGGGGGGGGGCAGGGGGGACTGCTGTAGGTATGAAAGAGTGAGGCTGTAAGAGATGGAAGACATACTCTCAAAATATGCTGCACAGTCAAGAAGTACCAGCTACATCCCTACATGTCTAGAATTGCATTTTTTCCCCTTCCAAGTAGTGTTGCGTGTCTGAATGCGTGTGTGTGTGTGCGTGTGTGTGTCTGCATGCGTGCTGCGTGTCTGCTTTTGTGCGAGTGTGTGTAAGCATGTGCGTGTGTTTGTGTGCCAAGGGATTGGGGGTGGCTGTGAAAGGCCATTACCACTGTGTGTGTTTGTGGATGCCTGTGTGTATGTGTGTTTGTGTGTATGTGTGTGTGTGTGTGGCCGGGTCTGCCAGGCCCAGGGGAGAGTCCGGTGTTGATGCTGGGGAATAGAGACGGCCCAAACCCAGTGACAAAACGCCCTCAGTGCGAGGCCGCGCACATTAGCACTTCACAGGTCACGACGCCCAAAACATATATGGCGCCCAGGGAGTCTGACCCTATTGGACGTGCCGGGAGCAGAAATCCCATCCACACACTCTCAGATTGAATGAGGAGCCCTCCGAAATCACATCACCACTAAAAGAGACGGGAATCATTCTATACTGACCATCTCTATGAGGTTTGAGGCTTGGTTTGGAATGCAAGATACTGCATGTAAAAGACTAATATGATCAGCTTCATTTATTTATACCGATAGTTGAGGGTAGGATGACATGTACCATACCTCACTCCATGGACACTCTTCTCTCTCATCCTTTCTTTACTTTGTTTTCTCTTCCTTCCATCTCTCTCTTCCCTTCTCCTGTGGGTCTTGGCTTGAACCACATTTCCCGGTGTGGGGCAAAGGGAGAGGGAGAGGGGAGAGAGGAGACGGGAGGAAGACAGAGAAAAGAGAGAGAAAGATGGGAAAAAAGAAAGAGCAAAAGAATGAGAGAGTAAGGGAGGGAAATTGTGAGGAAGAGAGAAAGGGAGAGAGAGGAGCGGTGTGTGTGTGTGTGTGTGTGTGGGTGGGTGGAGGAGGAGAAGGTAAGGAGTTAAAGCAGTCATTAGGAATGCTGAGGAGCTCTCTGAGTGTTCCACAAGGTTAACGATAACTGTCCTCAGCTGCTCAAATGCTCAACTGGCTTTTATTGTATCATAGTAATGAATCAGTGGAATAAAGATAAAATAAAATAAATGAACTCTGAAGCCAGGAGAATAAAACGTATGTCTGCTGTAGCAGAGGCGGCGGCTGCAAAAAATAATGGGGAGAAAAAAAAACAGTGAAAGAGAAAAAAAAATCTCTTTCCTCCATTGGGCTCCGTTGGCTAATGTCGTCTGATGTCATCTGGTTGAAAAATATTTGCCTGCAGGTCAGGACTTCCTGTTTGAGAGGCTTTACGCTTCTTCTCCAGAACATTAAATATCTGCACACATTACTACTGGCTATCAGCAGTAGCGGAGGACCACCAAGTCTTGTAAAGAGAGAGAGGGAGGGAAGAGGGAGGGAGCTAAGAGGGAGAAAGAAAGGGAGGGAGAGAGGGGAGACGTAAGGGCAAGGGAGAAAGAAAATGAGAATTTAGAAAGGAAGAAAGAGAGGGAAGATAGAAATACAAGAGAGAGAGAATATAGAAATACAAGTGAAAGAGAGGAAATATAGAAAAAGACAAAAGACAGAGAAAGGGGATTCATAGCCAGTGTCTGTGTTTCTGAGTATGTAAGGTGTTTTTGCATGTGCATTTGTGTGTGTGTGTGTGTGTGTGTGTGTGATGCCAAAAAAGCACACAGTAGAAAGAGAGAGGTCAAAACTGGAAGCATGGTTTAATATTGCTCTACCGTAACCCTGACAGGCGTAACTGGAGAAACACATCTCAACTGATCGTAGTTACAGAATCATAGGGCTCTCTTTTTGCATTGAACAATATATACAATGTAAAATAAACACATTTACACAAATGGACATATCGTTGGAGCACATCGTATGATACACGTCACAAAAATATACAGGTAATTGTTGTACTGATGTGGAGCACGTTTAAAACTACAGGCGTGTTTCTTACTACAGGGTACCTTGGCAAATTCTGCACTGGAGATTAGCATTTTTTATTTCTTTTTCATAATTTAAATTCGTATATGTTTCTTCCCCCATCTCTTTTCTCGTCTCTTTCTCGTTTCCTTCCTCACTTCTGCATGTTTGTCAAAAGTCAAACTGCCAGGAGCACAAGAGGCAGATATACTTCTGCATAAATACACTAATCAACCCTCATATGTTTCCCCATTCAGTTTCTCACAATAGAAAATAGCAGTTGTTTGTACATTTTTGTTTCATTAATATCCTATGGTTTGAAGTTCTGCAACAGAGTCCAGTAGATACAGCATTTTGATCTAACTTAAACACAAATTAGTGCAACTCTCTCACGTGTCTTGCACAGTCGTATTGCTTTTGACAAAATTATGCCAGGAAATTCATTATTTGCTATTATGGCTAAAATACTAGTCAGTTGATCTCAAGCAAGGTTTTAAAAGACCCATAAGAACACCACAGTGTGATTTAAATTCATCTAGAATTTCAGAGGAGAAAATTGTGGTCATTTTCAGCAGAATTTATTTTTCTGTTGTTTTTGTGAAAGATATGCATTGTCACTTTATATTTGTTGTCTTTGATGTTTGCTGAGAACGTGTTCCAGTATTGTCAATATTGATCCTTTCAATAATGTTGCCCAACCAAATAACTAGTGTTTCCAAATGGGATTTTGCTAAGATTATAATTGAAATTGACCAAATTCAATTCCTCACAGCTTAAATCTACTACTGCAGTATGTTGCACTGTCCTTATTCCCTTTTGAGTTGGCCAGTATATCATATTGGTTTCATATCTGACAACAGTCAGACCAAAATAAACAAATAAAAACAATAACATAGAAATGAACAGGAAGAATAAAAAGCACCTTGAAATGTTAGTGACAAAAGTGCCAACATCGTCTCAGACAGCAAGAGCTTTTCAGTAACTGATCAATTCACCAGAAGATATTCTTGGTTTACATGTACAGGAAGTGTACCCATGGCAATGTGAGGAGCCCTCTCTGTCCAGGCTGATGATAAATACAGTACTATGGTTTCCATTCAATGAAGACGGAAGAGAAATGAAATATAAACACTCCCCTTTAGCCATTAGAAATAATGAAACACTTAGTGTCAGTTTTTTTTCTCCTTTTTCCTTTTTTTAAACGTAAGCACAAAAAAGTCTGTAAAGCAGTTGTTTTGGAAATGGGTTTAACTCCAAAACAATAAGTAATTATTTATATTTAATATTATTCTCTTTCCCTTTGCAATTTCAAAGAGACAAAGCTCATGTAGCACAGCTGGCCTGTATGATACGCAGTATATACAGCAAGTTATTAAAAAAGTCAGCTATCATCATGAAATACTCAAATGTCATTTTTATTTAGTAGTTTAAACCTAAGATGTACATTATTCTACAAGAGAGTTACACAAATGATCCCTTTTATATATGTAAATTGTTTCTTGCTTAAGATACGTGTAAATTACTTAAACGTCAGTATAGATCATCATTATTATTATGGTTGTTATTGTTGTTTGATCTGTCGGTCCAGCGGAACAAGGAAGAATCTCGTCACCTGTAAGGTGGGTTGTGTTAGGACACGCCTCCTCTCTCGTCTCCTGAGGATGCTTACTGTACATCCAGTATGGTCGCTACGGCTACCCTGATGGTTGCTACGGCTACCCTGTGTCTATAAAAGCGCACGGCACGACCACAAGAAGTACACACACAAGGCCGTTGAAAAGCAACAGAACAAGAGGGGAAACAGATATAAAGAAAGAACAGAAGGGAGAGAGAGAAAACTGAAGTAAAAACATGAGGATCATAATTTTTTTGTCGTAGTTTTTTTGTGTTTTTGTTTTTTCAGAAAAAAGCACAGCAAACATGAAACATTTAGAGGCTGAACTACTTTTTTTTTCCTTTTTCCTTGTTTTTGTTCCAATAAAATGTTTTAGGTTAGAATTATAATCTGTTAATTTACAATATACAATTGTTAAGAAGGTTTCAGAAAATACCCCTTACGAATAATAATAATAATACTGACATATTTATTACAGAATGATGTAGGTTACTTGACTAACTGGTTAACTTCTCAGCTGTAACGAGTTGCCATTTTACAGTAGATTACATGATAATCTAGGATACACGTTTCATCGTTCTTAATCTGCGTTTATAAAAATTCCAGGACCCAATCCCAATGCCTCTCTATGTTGGGAATCCATGGATTGCTGGCTGGCCTACAGTATGTGGCAGGCCAGATTCTGTAGGCCTCTGTCTGAGTCCAATATCAGCCTTAGGGCTTCAGGGTCACCATATGCATAAGCTGCCTTGTTTTAGTAATTACAGTCAGTTTCTCTTCAACTGGACTCTCTAGGTTAATGTCATCTAGAAGCCTATGCCAAGCACAGAAAGGAAGGGTGCAGAGAGAGGCAGGAGGAGGGGTAGACAGAGGGATAGTGAGAAGGAGAAATGCTGGAACTTGTAGAGACTCCCCAAAACAGAACACTGGCACAAACATTAATTGCATACCTGTTCCTATGAACCCTCCTGTTAAGTGACTATTGCTTGGAATAGAAGATAAAATTGATTCATATATATATTAATATATAATAAATTGCTGAAAGTGGTAAAGCTGATAGAAAAGAAACACATTGATTGATTGATTCATTAATTAACACAATATTAAACAAAACTCATCATATGTGACAAGTGAAATATATATTTACACCCTTATATATTATTGTCAGTTAAAAATAAGACCAAAAAAACATAACTTTTTTTTTCTTCTTTTAAACAAAAATAAATTAAGTCAGTTCCTTCAGTCCTCTTGGCTCCTCCCCCTGATCTGTATTGCACAAGTGGTTAAAGCTCCAGCGGCTCCGTTACCAAAGTAACCAGGTAGGTAACTGCAGTAACAACGACATCATAACACAAAGAAACCATAACTTCCTGTTTAGCCGTATCATCTGGAAGACGTGAAACAAACAAAGGTCGCGGTGGGGGCCGTTTGCCATTTAAAGGAAGGTGGCAGGTGATGATGATGATGAAGAAGGTAATAATGATGATGAAGAAATACATGACGATGGTGAGAAGAGGAGGGGTGTGTGGCTGACTAGGTAGAACACAGGTGCTAACCAGACCATGCTACTAGGAGGAGGCAACACTGAAGAACCACCACTCAAATAACCGTGTCTGGCCACCAAGGTACATGTGGGGTTTGAACAGAGGTTTGTAGGGCGGGAGGTGGGGGCTTATAGTAGTAAAGTTGCTGGCATCCACTGTGAAGGGATCTTCATCCTTTGGCGGGGCAAGTCTCGTGTTCCTCAAGGACCCACAAGCATCCTTCGAGAACATGATCAACCAAAAACCTTTGTTCTTCAGCTTATTCTCTCGTATTCTTTTTTTTTACACACATTTTGTTGTCCATCATCGTCCGTGACTGTCAGTATAAACAGTTTTTAGGATGGGTTAGGGGTTGGGATAGAGAAGAACAAAGTTTTTTTTTCTCCAAGAAGTCTCTTGTTACTAAAACCATGAAACCAGTCTTGGTTGTAGCTCGATTTTCTCTTTCCTCGTTTAAACGCCAGCAGTCATCGTCATGAATCACATCTTAATATTTCTTATTATGTATATTTGACCCTGGTGGTCACAGTCTGTGGGTTTCACTGTCCTCACTTTCACTGGTAAGGTTGTCATGTCTATAACTGGTTTATCGTTTTTACACAACAGAACCCCCCCACGCACCACTAGCAGAGGGTTCCTGTCAGTGTCAAACCCTCACTGACAGGGGTCAGGGGGTCAAAGTTCAAAGGTGAAGCCCCATCAATCCCTCTTGGAGTGTGGTGGTAGGGGCCAGGGCCGTGGGCAGGTGGGCACAATCAAGGGGATGTTACAGGGGGTTATGGCTCGCACTCTTCTTTGTGGGCGGAGGCGTGGGGGGTGGAGGGAGGAGTCGTAGAAGGGGGGTGGGGGGTGGAAGTTTCGGTCCGTCATGGGGAACTCGTTGGTGGAGGGGGTGGAGGGGGGCATCAGACCTTTGCCTCCAGCAGCTCCAGGAACAGTTTGTGCATGGGGACCTTGCCGTCCTGCTTGATGCTGTAGAAGTGCTGCACGGCCTTGGTGGAGGTCTGGCGCAGGAGGGGCAGGGTCATCAGCAGCTTGCCTGCCCGTCTGGGGTCCTCTGGATGCTGGGCAGCCTCGTAGTCCTGCAGGGCCTCGTGGAGGACATCCTGGAGCTTCTGTACCGCCTCCACGTCCTCTATGTGCATGGAGTCTGGAGAGGGGAGAGAGGGGAGAGTGGACGGGGAGGAGGGGGAGGAATGTGGAAATAGAGGGTTAACCGTTTTGCGACATAAAGCTGAGCAACACTGATGATTTACACAAGTCTAACAAGTAATGTGAAGGTACAATGTAGAGAGAGAAAAGGGAGTGAGAACAAGAGAGAGAGGGAGAGATACAGAGAGGGAGAGAGATATAGAGAGGGGGAGGGAGAGAGGGAGAGAGAGGGAGACAGACAAAGAGAGAGGGAGGAAGAGAGAGAGAGACACCTCAGTAGGTCTCAGGGGTGATGTCATGCACAGCTCATTTGCATACTGAATCAGCTCCAGTGCATTTATGAGCTCTAAAGAAGGGGTGTGTCACTGCATTGCATCAAGCATAGCTTATTACAAGACACACACACACACACCATTTTCTTTTGAGGGTGGAGTGAATCTCGGTGGGTCGGGTACTTTGGACTATAAAACATTTTGTGTGTGTGTGTACATGGTTTTGTGTGTGAATGTTCACTTGTTCTCTTCTCTATGTGTTGTCTGCTTGCTTTCCCTTGTATAAGTGTGTTTGCGGATCCCTGTGTGTATGTGTGTGTATGTGTGTCCGTGTGTGTGTGTGTGTGTGTGTGTGTGTGTGTGTGTGTGTGCATTGTCACCAGCATGGCTTCCCCCAGGGAGGAATGTCTTAATGTGTGTTGGCCTTTAGCTCAGAAACTAGGATCAATGTTTGGGTGCCGATCAATAGAAGCATGCATGTTAAATAATAATCACAGGTCAGCTATCAATAGGGGATCACAGAGAGAAGCCAGACACACACACACACACACACACACACACACACACACACACAGGACATCATCGATGCACAAACAGATGAACTGGAATGGGTCTATTGCTAGCTGAGGGGTATGTGTGCCTGGTTTGTCAGTGTGTGTGTGTGTGTGTGTGTGTGTGTGTTTGTGAGAATGTGTATGTATGTGTGTATTACTGTCTCTGACCCAGGGCTGTGGGTCAATACTTTATCTACAATGTGTGATGTGTCTGAAAAATCCCACTTCCTACAAATTCCTCACAAATACACACACAAATACACACACACACAGAACACACAACCCACGTTGGCCATATTATTTGTCTTGGAAACAAACACATTTTGTGAGTGTTCCAGTATTTGTTTATAATGTGTGTGTGTGTGTGTCTGTGTGTGTCTGTGCTCAGAAGTGTGTGTGCTCAGAAGTGTGTGTGTGTGTGACAGAGAGAGAGCTCTGATCCCAGAGTCTGACAGCAAGCTCTCAGTCATCCGTCACAGGGGCTTTGGTGACCTGTGATTGGCCAGGAGCACAGACAGGAAACTGCTTACACACACCTTTCAGAGGGTCTGCAGAGCCAGCAGCTCTATCAATCTGACTATCACACACACACACACAGATTCAAACACACACACACACCTAAGAGCAGACAGTTGTGTTGGCCCCTATTCGACAGTTGTAGCACCGAGAGTCCCAAACAAGAAACATGATAAAGATGATACAAGCATGATAAATACATGAAAGTGAATGGTAAACACACACACACACCTATACACAGTGTCGATTCATTGTATTTAATGCTAGGATCAGTATGCAGGGGCCTGTCTGTCTGACAGCCTGATCATGCACAGATCAATGAACTACTCCGACTACTACGTGTGTGTGTGTGTGTGTGTGTGTGTGTGTGTATGTGTGTGTGTGTAGGTGTGTGTGTATGCGTCAAACACCAAACACCATAGAAGGTCTGTTTGAGGCCTGTGTAGAACCAGGAAATGTTTGATGTGATTTTGAAGAATGTTGAGGGATTGTAAATATTGTATAAGCTCTTGGGTTTGGGAGAAAATGCATTTAAAACCTGTAATGGTTTAAATGGTTTGGGAGTTAAATATGTGATTTTACATGTTATTAAACTCTGCACTACACACTATACTAGAGTGACAGTTGTTGTTTAGTGTGTGTGTGTGTGTTTTAATGTGGTAATGTGTGTATGTGATAGACAGCTGTGCATAGTAGTGTCAGTGTGTGTGTGTGTTTATAGTAGTGTGCGTGTGTGTGACCTGGAGTAAATTGGAAGGAAAAACAGTGGTCTATTATCCTAGCATGTAGCTAATGAGGAGAGGTTGACACACACACACACACACACACACACACACACACTGAAAAACTCTCACACAAACACGTCTTTCTACTCATTTAACCAGCCAGTGTGTGTTTTCAGTGGCTGGTCTTTACATGTGGTGCACGTTCAGCAACATTTCTTAGGGTTCCCATTATTAATGCAGCCGATTAGCATCCCAGGAATTAATTAGTGTCAGTGCCCTTCAAAATGCTAATGGTAGCTTTCTGTTGTAGTGGCACGCCATTGGCCAGCGCAAACACACGATAAGCTGGAGGAAGCTAATTCAATAAACAAATATGTTAAAAAGCAGATGTTCCTGACGACAAGCTCTGCTTAGCGTCTCCATGGAGCTGGCGAGACAGGGGATGGGACTGTGGTCTGAATATGTGGGAAAACAGGAGAGGAAGAAGACTTAACCGCTCCACACACAGGCACATGCCGTCCTTTCCAAAGTATAAGTTAAACTGTGTTTGAGTCTTGGAACCCTGGTGCTATCCGTCTCAGTCTTCTCCATCGACAACACTGATAAACTGTTAATTACAAAATCAATTAAAAAAACAAATTTTCCTCAATCGCCACACCCCCCCCTCCCCACCCACACATACACACACACACACTCAGACCTCAGACGTCCCTCCGGGGTTCACTTTGTGGCAGAAGGGGCCGGCCCACGCACGCTTGCCAAATAGTGAGCTGTGCCTAGGGGCCAAGCCGGCAGGTCCAATCAGGGTTTTCATTTTTCAACAAGGCCCCAGCTCGCACCGAGATTGATCGCCACATATCACCCCCCCCCTCCCCACCCCCTTATCCACCCCCCCCCCTTTAGAAAACAAAGAGTCAATACCCCCCCCAGTGCAGCCTGGAGAGTCAGAACAGGGAGCCGTCCTCTCATTCAGGCCCGGCGCTGCGGCCCATTTAACAGATTCTATTGACAGTTTCCTCCTTGTAATTAAAGGGAGACCCACTGGCCTGCCACCAAGATAAAGTTCAAAGATGGGGTCAAGAGAGGTGTGGGGGGGGCGGGTCTGAGGGGGCTAGAGGGTGGGGGGGGTTCGGGAGAGGGGGGGTGGGACATGTCGATTCCGGACGACATCAGAGAGTCTTATTGACAGACGGGGTCCTAATGATTGCACCTTATTTAACAGGCTTCTGAGGAGACGGCTATGCTAATTTGAAAAAGGGCCCGCGAGCACTGTGCTTTGTGAGGATGCATGAAAGGTGTTTGTCTTTTGGTTGTAGTAGTGGTCGTGTGTGTGTGTGTGTGTGTGTCTGCTATGAGGGTGATGTATCTAAACCTTTCCTTTGAAGGTACCGCTTCAATGAGACCCCTGGGAACAGGGATTCAGATCTTTCCTGCCGACACACACACACCACACACACACACACACACACCCACACACACACACACACACACACACACACACACACACACACACACACGCATTCCCCATCCAGACCATCATCTTTATTCTTTATAGCTCTCCTGGTGCTCGTTTTTGGCTTAGATGTATTTGAGACGTAGGAATCAAAACTCCTTAGAGAGATGTGTGTTACATTTATGAAATGGTTCTCCTTTATTGAGATTAATGTTGTATTTGATTTAGAAAGAAACCTCTTTGGGAATGTTATAGAAACAGGTTGCTTGGCATCAGTAGTCCACAGTAAAGCATAGTTGTGATGTTTCGACCTGTTACAGTTATGTCCCTGTCCCCAGACGCATGGGTCTGGGTGGGGCACAACATAAAGTAGCTCTAAATGTTTTCATATAAACATCAAATCCATCCCTCTTTCCATTCCCCTCTCTCTCTCTCTGGTGGTTCGTACCCAAGTAAGCAAGGGCCATACATTCCTGCATTCATCCATATCCGCCCATCCCTCCAACCGTCCCTACCTGAGTTAGCCAGGGCGATGGCCTTGAGGGTGACAAACTCCTCCTTCTCCAGCTTCATGGCTTTGTACTTCTTGACCAGCTGCAGGATGGCGTTGTTCAGGTCCAACAGACCCGCCAACTTGGACTGGTCCTCGTCCATGATGTAATCCTCGGCGTACACCAACTTGTCTTCGAAGGACAGCGAGCGGTACACCACGCGCAGGATCAGAATCTCCATCCAAGCGCTCTGAAGTAGACTCATCTGGTCTGCCAGCGACAGGGTGGAGAAACCTGGAGGGAGGGAGGGAGGGAGAAAAAGAAAGAGGGAGAGAGAGGTATTTAGACTTAACATGTTATAACATGAAATGGTTAACATGTTATATAGAACATTCTTGGATTTAGGTAGAGGTGGTGTAGTAGTATAGGCTGGGGTTGGGGCTGGGGCTGAGGCTGGGGCTAGGGCGGGGCTTGGTTAGACGTCATTGTCATTCATGCCGTGTGCTGCCAAGGGATGCTCCAGCCTCCACCCACACATCGAGACTGACCAGGGGCCTCCTCCTCCTCCTCTACCCAGCACCTGGGGCTCTCCTCTGGGGAGTGCAGGTCTTATCTCCCCCAACACACCCTATGGATCAATGCTAGCCATCACCACAGCTCAAAGACTAATTGCTAGCCTCAAAACTCCTACTCTCTCTTTCTTACTTCCATCCTTCAATTTCTACCTCTTCCCCTCTTTCCGACAATCTCTACACCTCCTCCTTTATCGTCTCTCCCCCTTTTTCTGGATGCTTCTCTGTTAGGGTCTGGGTTGAAGATGCTAGTCTGGTTGTGATGACACAGAGACTATCTGCTCGCACTCACTTTCTCTATTTATCTCTCCCCCTCTCCTTCTTTCGCTCTTTCTGTCAGCCCTATAATGGAACACCTGGCTGATCACACCTTTCCTCACAGCTGTCTTCATCTCTCCTCATACACCTGCCCATTCACACCTGCATCTGTGTGTTCGTGTGTGTGTGTGTGTGTGGGCATCTGTCTGAAGAAGCATTCTGCAGTCGAGCAAAGAGAGCAACCCAGGTGAGCACACCTGTCGGAGCCCATATGCATGTGTGTGTGTGTGTGTGTGTGTGGTGAGTGTGTGTGTGTGTGCTCTCACAGTACAGCTAAGGCATTTGGCAAACAGACAGATGAGAAAAAAAGATTCATATCCAACACATCTGTTGTGATGAGGCTCCTCTTGAGACGGCGGTGAATGTGTGTGTGCGCGCGCGAGCGTGTGTGTGTGAGCAGCGTGTGTGTGTGTGTGAGCAGCGTGGTATCCTTATCTCTCCCAGAGATGATCAGTGATGGCAGCCGACTCATTATGTGCAGGTCCCAGGCTATTGTTTGTAACAACTGCTAATTTATTATCCTCAACTGTTAACATCTCTGATCACATTAGCAGGGGAGGACTCAGGAACAGTGGGTGTGAACCCACACGCACGCACACACACACACTCACATACAGATACACACACACACACACACACACACTAAGAGGGGTGAGAAGGCAGAGCCAGTTGGCAGCACATCCACTACTACTTAATAAAATCATCAAAAGGGATTATGGGTGAATTTCTTAAGGGGGTCCATAATGCAGCTCGCCTCTAGGGTCAGGCTATGAGATCTGGCATGGCTAAAATTAACACACACACACACACACACACACACACACACACGGTATAAGGAAAGAAAGGAGGAGAAGAGAAGAAGAGACATGGTTAGATGGAAAGAGAAAAGAGAGGGAGGAGGGAGGAGGAGAGAGAGAGAGATAGAGAGATAGATAGACGAGAGATAGAGAGAGATAGAGATAGAGATACTCTCGATAGAGACGCTAGATCGCATAAAGAAAGAAAGAACAAAGAGAGATCGAGATGAGTGAGTATTGTGCTGAGATGGGGAAGAGGAGGACTCAGAGGAGTGGGGTCAACTGAGGTCATAAACTATATACACAACCAGTCTCCAGGGCAACCAAGGTAAAAGGAGCATGTTTGTGAGTCTTTTCAGAAGTAAATACAATTTTGGTGATGTAAAAGACAGCGGTGTTTATGTGTGTTGCATGTGTGTGTGTGTGTGTGTGTGTGTGTGTGTGTGTGGTGTCGTGTGGCATGGCAGATGGATGGACTATATTGCCTGGGGGCTCCCATCCCCGGTTAGTGCGCACACACAAACACACACACACACACACACGTTGCTGTATGTAAACAATTAGATACACATTAACACATTCCCCAATCTCCATGCATCTCTTCCCATACCCATATGACACACACAAACACACACACACACACACTACCCACACACCAATAATTAAAAGCACCATGATTAGTTTATTGAGTGGAAGGTGGAACTTTTTTTTTCTTTTTTATTGAGGTCCATCAATGATGCTATCGGGTGTGTGTGTGTCTATGTGTGTGTGTGGAGGGGGGTTAGGGGGGTGCGGGGGCTTTTACAGCTGTCCACACCGAGCAAGCATCCAATTCTTCTTATCTGCCTGATTAATACAAATGCTTCTTGGGGAGGCATTAATTAACAGATACACATCTTAGTTCTCATGGCCTGATCGATGCAGCAGGAGAGAAGGAGCATCAATGTGAATTTAGTGCTGATGATGGAGGGAGAGGGGGCTATTGACGTCTGGGGGGGGGTGGAGGAATGAGGGAAGAAAGAGAAGGAGAGAAGCAGAGAGAAAGGGTTAGAGGGAGGAGGAGAGGAAGAGAATGAGCGAGTGAGAGAGAGGAAAGAGTGAGATATTGAGAGAGAGAGAGAGAGAGAGGAAGATGCGGAAAAAGAGAGAAAGAAAGAGAGAGGGGGAAGGAGAGAGGGATAGAAAAGGGAAGAATCACAGAGCTTTCTTTTATAGTAGTGATTCTGTTTTACAAAAGAGACCCTCTTTTAACTCTAATTGCATTTCCCCTCTGTCACTGCACCTCACCTCACATTGTTAAAGAGACATTTGTAGTCAGAGAGAGAGAGAGGGTGTGTGTGCATGTGTGTGTGACTCAGTGTGTGCACCACAATCTTCCTATCAGGAGCGATAAGAGTGTGTGTGCATGTGTGTAAGTGTTTTTTCGCACAGTATGTGTGTGTGAGGTGAGTGTGTGTGTGTGTGTTTGTGTAAAAGGTGTGTGGGTGAAAAGTGCTGTGTGTGTGTGTGTGTGTGTGTGCGGGTGCCGTGCATTGCTCTGACAGAAAGAGGCTGCAATGCAGCCATGCAGACGTAACCTATTCTGTACCCTCCCTCCCTCCCTCTCTCCCTCTCTCACCGTCTCCCCTCTCTCCCTCCCTCTCTCCTCTCTCTCTCCCCTCTCATGCCTTCTCTCTCATTCAGACAAACACTCCAGTATATGAACACATCACTGGCCTAAGAGTTTTCTCACGGTTGCAGGGCGAATGAGCTGTCAGGATATACACTGCATATTGTATGTGTGTGTGTGCGTGACTATGGTGTGTTGGATCGTGGTATATGTTTGTGAGACCGCGGTGTGTGTGTGTGTGTGCCTGACCGTGTGGTGTGTGTGAGTCCATGAGGCGTGTGTGATTGTGGTGTGTGCGTGACCATAGTGTATGTATGTGTGTGTGACTGTGGTGTGTGTGTGTGTGTGACTGTGGCGGGCGTGGCAGTGACAGGTGTGAGGTACCAGTGTGCTCTCTCTGATGTTGGGTGATGTGTTTATTAACACTCCGCACACTTCTTCACACTCTGTCATCCAGACGCAGCAACACTGACACAGCGCCCATCTCTGACCAGCACTGACCAGCTCCAACCTGACACTCTGCTGGGGGGTGCCGGGGGGGTGTCGGGCAGGGTGGGGGGGGGCTGGGGGGGAGTACAGGGAGGGGGTGAGATAGGGGGTTTACACCCTGTTAAAGGTGAGCTCTGGAACACAGCCTCCAGCTCCGAGCTAAATGTGACTGCTGAACTATCCAGTGGAACAGTGGAGTACAGACACACGGGGGGGTAGGTGTCGTACCATTAAATAGGCCGCAAGCGCACGCACTCATGTACGTACACTCGGGCTCACACACACACACACACACACACTCACACACACACTGCCTGACCCAATTAAATTGAGATGGGAAGCGACAAGAAAACAAACTTGCTGGAGAACCGTCTAATCTAGAGGATTCAACACCCTGGAACAGGAAGGCCCTGTCATGCTAGATGCAAGCACTGTGTGGAGCCCAGTGGGCCAGAAAGAGGCGGTGTTTGGCTATGTCGGAGGGCATGCCGCAAAGGCAAATGGAGCAGTCGCTGGCCTTTCTCTAACTCACTTCTCCTCTCTCACTGCCCATCTCCCTCCCTCATGCTCTCTCTCTCCTTCCCCTTGCCTCTCTACCTCTCCCCCACTCGTCCGTCTCTCCCTTGCTCCTCCATCCTCATCCCCCATTCCCTCTCTATTGTCCCCTCCCTCCATCGCCCCTGTCTCCTCCCTCCCTCCCTCCATCCTCCTCCCCCATCCCCTCTCTATCCTCTCTACCCTCCCCTTCATCCCTGTCTCCTTCCCCCCTCTTCCCCCGCGGCAGCCTCTTCTAATCAGACAGACTCTCAGAGCAGTCAAAGCAGGCAGCTTCATTCTAATGGAGCTAATTATGAGCCTTACCCTGCCTTATTGCATACATTACTGACGATCTGCACCGCAGATTAACACTAAACATTCCCAGGCAACTAGGCGGCAGAATCAACGCACCGCGCGCGCTTGTGTATGTGTGAATGTGTGTGTCTGCACGTGTGTCCATGTGTGTGTCTCTGGTGTGTGTACACCAGTCTTTGGTGAGAGATGCTGTGTGTACGCGCATGTACAAGGCTGGTATGCGTGCGCATTTCTATGGTTGTGCGCGCGTGTGTGTGTTGTGTGTCCACCCTACTTTAACACTTAATTAGACCCAGAATGGAGATGTGACAACAGGCGCAGGGTTACAGCTGCGTCGCTAGGGCAGGCTGCCGGGGTGTGGGCCGGTCGCCGAGGTCCCCCGGCTGCAGTAAAGCCCCTGGTCTCCGTGGAGACGACAGATGGAGTGACATTAAGATGGTTACTGGGGAGACATTTCAAATAATAAAATATCAATATTTACATTTTAATTACCCACTCTACACCCTGAGAGTCTTGTCATCTTCTCCCTCAAGGAGAGAAGATAGACAGAGATAGAGAGAGAGAGAGAGAGAGAGAGAGGGAGGACAAAAGAAGACAGAAAGGCAAGACAGACAGAAAGAGAGGATGAGAGAGAAACAAGAACAATTGCGCAGGTAAGAGAGAGAGAGACGCCGGTGTATCGAAGGGGAGAGACGAGAGATAGTTCGGACGAGGACGAGAGAGCGAGAGAGAGAGCCCCCGAGCGATCGGGCATGCCTGACCCGCAGGTCGCCGATGGAAGTGCATATACTCTGGCCATTCTCTCGTACCGAGATCTACTCCACCCCCCTCCTCGCGGGCCCCGAACGAACGAAACCCCGTTATTTGACGACGATGTCAGACCCCTGCACGAGTTTCGCTATTTCACTGCACCCGTTGACTGCATGGTTGAAACGTGCCGTGCCTAACGAAAGCTTCCTAGTTTGATGTCTGAGACTAAGATCTGTAACTCGCCACGGGGTTCGTATCGCCAGACACGTATTCTCGAGGAACCTCCTTTCTTGGCTACCTTGGCAGAGAGATCCCCTCCGCTAGCCCGTCGTCTAATCCTCTAGATAGAGGAGACGCCTCGAGAGTGTAGTAAGAGAGGATATTCAAACGAGCAGAGCGTATCCTGAGACGCCATACGGGCCCTTTAGACCCGGTCCCGATACCTGACCGCTGAGATACAGACCTCTGGAAGAGCTACGCTAGTCTTCTACCTGGGGCTCTGTCTCTTCCGCCTTCTCGTGGCAGCGGTTGCGTCTCGATTCCCCACTTTCGCCTATCCCCATACATTTTCGGTAGGTGCCCTTCCCCAGCTCGCGCATGAACCAATTAGGGAACCCTCACAACGGGTCCTACAAAGAAATTTCCACAGCTATTCTGTCGCTCACGCAGAGCGACAAACAGCAAGGGAAACGGAACTGTAATGGATTTTGAGAAGAGTGAAGGCTCGAGATGATCTCTCTGCACCCGCAGTTGGCGGAAAGAAAGCCCACCAATTACTACGAGCAGGAAGGATGATAAATTTCATCGGGAAGAGCGAGGGGGAGGAAAACTCATTGGGTAGTGTTGATCTGACCAGATGGCTGTGTAGACGCAGGGAAAACCCTCCCTGATAGAGAGAGGAAGCGGGAGAGCGAGAGAGAGAGAGGGGAAGCAGAAAAGAAAGATGAGGAGAGGAGAGAGCGAGAGAAGAGAGAGAGATCGAGGAAGGAGAGAAGAAAGAGAAGAGAAAGAGAAAAAAAAAAACAAGATAGACAGAGAAGAGAAGAGGAGAGGAGAGAGACGAGAGAGAGGAGAGGGAGAGAGGGAGAGATAGATGGACGAGGGGAGAGAGTGAAGAGAGAGGGAGAGTGAAGGGAGAGAGGGAGGAGACGAGAGAGAGAGAGAGAGCAGAGATGAGAGAGATGAAGAGATAGAGAGAGAGAGAGACAGAGAGAGAGAGAGAGAGAGCAGTAGGATGGAACAGAGATAGAAAGAGAAGAGACGGAAAGAAAAAGAAAGGATCATTCTGAATTCTAGGAGTGGTCCAAGAGAGACCAACCCTCTGTCCTCATATTCCTTATACACACCAAGGGTACGTCTCTCTTTCTCACTTCCCCCATCTATCTATCTATCTCTCCCCCCCCCTCCATCCCCCCAGTCTGTTTAGTGCTGATGTCAGCAGGACTGACCCTGTGTGGGGAGATTTCTGTTAGGAGAATTAGTGATGTGTACACACGACTCAGGGACTTAGACACATACACACACGCACCCACAGACACACACGCATAAACACACACAGCAAACACACATTCCCAAGTATGGGAGTCCAGACACAAGCACAAAAACCCGTCACCGTGCCGACAGTTGCCTTTGAGGACCACAGCCCGAGGCCCCTCCCCCCCATGTCTAGAGGAAGAGGAGAGGAGGTGAAAGGGAAAAGAGAAGTTGTAGGATGGCAAACTAGAGAGTGGGTGAGCATCAGGACAAAAATAGGCAGAGGTGGTCTGAGTGTGTGTGTGTGTGTGTGTATGTGAAGGAGGGGGGCCAGGATGGTTTATTCACAGGGATTAATTCATTTTCCCTCACTGATCAATTAACTGGTGTGTGACAGCCTATCGATCGTCTTCAGATTATCCTCTAAGAACAAGATCTCCCCAAACACACACACACAAACACGCACACACACACAAACACACACAAGCCTGCAGATTATATATATGTGTGTTTATTTTAGATATCAAATCCCTGATCCCCCTGATGTACTATGGACGGTCCATCTGGATTAATTTCATATTTAGGGATTAGAACTCAAATATGATCAGCTAGCACAAACATAGCACCCAGACAAACAAAGAGGAGAAGAGGAGAGCAGAGGAAAAAAGGAGGGAGGAGGAGAGGAATAGAGGAAGAGTGAGGTGAGGAGAGGAGGGAAGGAGGAGAGAAAGGCAGGACAGCGGAAGGGGGAAGGAGAAGAGGAGAGAGGAGAAAAAGATGGGTACAGACACCGAGAGAGATGGGGGGATAGAGAGAAGGATACATATATCTATATAAAGAGAATGAGACATAGGCCTTATCTAGTAAGCCTTAATGCTTCCAGGACAGGGCATTGCCCCATTCCACTGCAATGAGCGCCTCTTAATTTCTGAAAAAGCCATGGCAGAAAAGCTTAATTAATTGTTCCATACTGCCGCAGGGTCATTATGCATAGCAATAAAGGCTGTGTAATTATGAGATTTTACAGCCATTACAGAGACGGAGAGCTCATATGTCATCATCAGACTCGGCCAGTAGCCTGGCGACCACACGGTGCGCTTTGATGGACTACACACATGCACACACACACACACACAAGCACACACACACACACACACACACACACACATGACACAGTATGCACGTCCACAAACTCATGCACAGACAGCCATGTGCGCACACAGACTCCCACAAACACACACACACACACACACACACATACACACACACACATACAATGAACATCTATCAGGTCCAAATAATAACCAATCCAGCCAGCTGCAATAGCTGCTGCCCACAGAGGAAGCCACAGATCAAGACAAACTAGACCACCGGACCACCAACGCAACTGCTGTGGATAGTGTGTGTGTGTGTGTGTGTGTGTATGAGCTTGTTCTGATTGAGTAAGAAAGATCTAAAGATGTGTGTGTGTGTGTGTGATAGCACATATCTATCTCCCTATCGCCGTGTGTGTGTGCACTGATGCATGGCCCAATAGATGTGGATCACACAGACAGACCTATGGTAATACTATCAGACAGCTGGAAACTGGCAGTCCTAGATGATGACATATCACCCCCCCACACACACTCATATGACAAACACACACACACACACACACACAGACACACAAACAGACACACAGTATAATTGACACACGCAAACACACACAGAGACACACACACACAGCATGATCAGAGCAGTGGATGCTGGGCCTCTGAAGTCGCTGTGTTTCAGACATTTAGGTTGCTGCCCTCCTCTAACTTGGCCGAGGGAGGAAAATCACTCCCCTCTTCTCCTCCGTCAGGACCCGCAGAGAGAGAGAGAGAAGCATGAAAGGTGAGGGAGTGGAGAATGAAAGGAATATGCTGATAGAGGGATGAGTGGTAAAATGAGCTAGTGGAGCGAGGAGGCAATGGCAATATCCCAGACGGAGGGATGGAGAAGAGAGGAGGGTGAGAGGAGGAGAGAGGAGGAGGAGAGGAGAGGAGAAGAGAGAAGGAGAGAGGAGGGTGGAGAGGAGGGGAGAGAGGAGGACGAGAGGAGGAGAGAGGAGGAGGAGAGAGGAGGAGGGGAGAGAGGAGGAGAGAGGAGGGAGAGAGGAGCGTGAGAGGAGGAGAGAGGAGGGTGAGAGGAGGGGAGAGGAGGGTTGAAGAGGAGGAGGAGGGAGGGAGGAGAGAGGAGAGAGGAGGTGGGGGAGAGGAGGAGGAGAGGAGCGGAGGAGAGAGGAGAGAGGAGGAGAGAGGAGGCGAGAGGAGAGGGAGAGGAGGATGAGAGGAGGGGAGGAGGAGGAGAGAGGAGAGGGAGGAGGATGAGAGGATGGAGGAGGAGAGAGGAGGAGGAGAGGAGGAGAGAGGAGGAGAGAGGAGGAGAGAGGAGGAGAGAGGAGGGGAAGAGGAGGAGAGAGGAGGGGAGAGGAGGAGGAGGAGAGAGGGAGGGGAGAGGAGGAGAGAGAGGAGGTGAGAGGAGGAGAGAGGAGGGTGAGAGGAGGAGAGAGGAGGGGGAGAGGAGAGAGAGAGGGAGGGTGAGAGGAGGAGAGAGGAGGGTGAGAGGAGGAGAGAGGAGGGTGAGAGGAGGAGAGAGGGAGGAGGAGAGAGGAGGGTGAGAGGAGGTGAGAGGAGGAGGAGAGGAGGGTGAGAGGAGGAGGAGGAGGAGGATGAGAGGAGGAGAGAGGAGGAGATGGAGGAGAGAGGAGGGGAGAGGAGGAGAGAGGAGGGGTGGAGAGTGAGAGGAGGAGAGAGGAGGGTGAGAGGAGGAGAGAGGAGGGGAGAGAGGAGGAGAGAGGAGGGGAGAGGAGGAGAGAGGAGGGTGAGAGGAGGAGAGAGGAGGGTGAGAGGAGAGAGAGAGGAGGGTGAGAGGAGGAGAGAGGAGGGTGAGAGGAGGAGAGGAGGAGAGAGGAGGGGTGAGAGGAGGGACGAGAGGAGGGTGAGAGGAGGAGAGAGAGAGGAGGGATGGAGAGGAGGAGAGAGGAGGAGGAGGAGAGGAGGAGAGAGGAGGGGTGAGGGGAGGAGAGAGGAGAGAGAGGAGAGAGGAGGGAGAGAGAGGAGAGAGGAGGGTGAGAGGAGGAGAGAGGAGAGAGGAGGAGAGAGGAGGAGAGAGGAGGAGAGAGGAGGGTGAGAGGAGGAGAGAGGAGGAGAGAGGAGGAGAGAGGAGGGTGAGAGGAGGAGAGAGGAGGGTGAGAGGAGTGGAAGAAGAAGCAATATGGTGGCTGTCCCAGACAAGAGAGCTCAACGGAGCTTCGCCACGCCAGATCACCCTCAAAGAAAGAAGGATGGAGACAGAGGAGGAAGGAGAGAAGAGGAAGGAGGAGAGGGGGAAAGAGAGAGGAGAGAAATGGAGGAAAGAATGGATCCAGAAGGGGGACATACTGTGGTTGATAGAGAATTAAAAGAAGTTTCTAAAACTGTTCCGTGCTGCAACCACAGAGATTGAGAGAGAGAGAGAGAGAGAGAGAGAGAGAGAGAGAGAGAGAGAGGAGAGAGGAGAGAGGAGAGAGGAGAGGAGAGAGGAGAGAGAGAGAGAGAGAGAGAGAGGAGAGAGAGAAAGAGAGAGAGACAGAGAGAGAGAGAGCCCAGAGAGAGAGAGTGAGAGACAGACAGAGCAAGAGAGAGAGAAGAAAAGAGAGTGGATGAGCCATAGAGTGGATAACAAAAGACAGCTGTCATCATTACCATAACAACGAGAGAAGACCTGTTAGCTCTTAACCTCTATTCATATACACATCCTCGTGTATATGTCACTAACACACCCACACACAGACAGACATACCCCACACACACACATGGTTCTCAACTGAGTGCTGAGGTAAAACATGTCTAATCATTGAACTCATAGGTTACACAGTGACTCACTGTCCGTCTGGTTTTCCTCCCTCATATGTTATCATTTCCAATATTATCCCCCCCCCCACCCGCACACCCCCCCAACCCCCATCCCCCTCCCCACCCCCCCCACACACAAACACCGTGAGGACACCCCTGGGTCGGGGGGCTCCTAGGTTGTTTCCCGTGGGGAAGCTATAAGTCCTCCCAGCTAGCCGACAGACGTGCTCCAATCCCATTTCCTCGCCTGCTTGTTCCCTGATGGAAAGGATGCCCCCTACAAACTATTATTTTGGAGCGAGGGATGGAGGAGGGGATGGGGAAGCATGGAGGGAGGAGAGAAAGAGAGGGGGAGAAGAATGGATGGGGCAAAAAGAGAGAGGAGAGAGAGACGATAGCCATTTCATGCTTGTCTGTGAACTTTGCATGAACCGGCAGAAATAATGTGATGCGATGACAAGCCTGTTCCACCTTCCAGTAGATTTGCTGTGTGTGAGTGTGTATGTGTGTGTGTGTGTGTGCATATTTATGTGTCTGCATGTACGTATGAATGTGTGTGTGTACACGTGTTTGTGTACGTATGTGTGAGTGTATGTTTGTATGTGCGTGTATGTGCGTGTGTGGGCGGCTGTGATTCGAAATAGAGTTGAGTTTGTATGTAATTACACCTATCTATCTTTTTATTCCACTGCAGCAAATCTGCAAATTGAAAATAGTAAAGACTGTCTGTTCATTCTGATGTGTAATGATAGCCTGGGACACAGTCATGATTCATTGGCTACTTACCGACGAGACATATTTGCATATTATTAGATAAAGATTACTAGGGGCCCTCAGATTGCAGGGATGAGACTCCCTGCTGCCTGATGGATTGATTTGATTTGCAAATGTAATCAAACTAATAACAAGGATGAAATGAGCGATAATGCCTTGTTTTTTACACAGGCAATCACATCGGACAGCCCTCTGCCTCTCGGCCGTGTCCTGGCTGTTTTCTCTGGGAGAGCCTGACACGCAAAGACAGGTGACAGGTGTTTGTGTGTGTCCGACAGGTGTGTGTCAGACGGGCGTGTGTGTGTGTGTGTGTGTGTGTCCGACAGACTGGTGTGTGTGTGTGTGGTGTGTGTGCGTGTGTGTGTCATGTGTCAGGTCATTCTAATCTACAAGCATAGGGTGTGTGTCAGCTTCGAAGTGTTACCCGATGGGCCCGAGATAACCTAACTGTGAGTGTGTGTTTGTGTATGTGTGTGTGTGAGTGACTATGTGAGTGTGTGGTGCGTGGGTCTGGCTGCTCTAAACTTTATTAGACAAACGCGCATCCTTTATAGAGTGAAACCTGGGAGTCAGTGTAACCGCGGACGATCACCGCGGAGACGGCAGCAGCACAGTGATGAGAAAACAAATGCGGGCAGACAGTCACCACAGACCAAACGTGCCTTCAGAGAGAGAGAGTGGAAGTGTGCGTCTGTGTGTGTGTGTGTGTATGAGTGAATCAATGTACCAAACATTATGTACAGTAGGTAAATGTGCGTTGCTAGACGACTGTCAACCCTGGCAACAGAGTCTAACACCATCTGAGGAACATTCCACAGGGTCCTACTGGGATGGACAGGTGAGAGGAGAGAAGAAAGAGAGAAAGAAAGAAAGGAACGTGCCGGCAGAGAGGAGAGAAGAGAGAGGAAAGATGAAAGGGGGAAGAGAGTAGAAGAGGATGTGGTGAGGAGGAAGGAGAGAGCTCGTGGTGTTTGTTCTCAGAGATCCCAGTCCCAGGCTGACATGCGTATTAAGTTTCATTCAATAAAGAATGCAAAGCATATAACATTATCCAAATATCAGGCCCTCGTATCAAATATTCTTTTGATAATTGGATTTAATCAATATTTGTATTCATCCACAAACACAGTTTGTTTTGTTTGTGCAGTGGACAAAGCCTTTGTCAGTGCAGGGATGAGCCGACTTCGCGACTGGATTGGCTATGAAAGATCTGCGAAGATGTGCTGAGAAATCAGAGTGGAGGGCTGGGAGCTAGTACACACACACATACACACGCGCACAAACACACGACAATTGCACATTTAAATATGTTCTATCAAGGTTAGAATGAGCTCCACCATTACTGACTCCTGCTGGTATACTGGCTGTTCCAACTGCCTCACTTATCCAGTCAAATGTGTGTGTGAGTGTGTGTGTGTGTGTGTGTGTGTGTGTGTGTGAGAGTGTGTGTACGTGTTTTCTACGGCTGCCACCTGGTGTCAAACCCAATGTGTCTCTTGTACAGTAGCTGTGAATAAAAGAGACAGCAAGCGTGTGTGTGTTTGTGTGTGTGTGTTTGCATGTGTGCTTGTGTGCGTTTGTATGTGTGTCAGACGTGAAGCATGTGGTGGTTGTCACGGTGAACTTGACCGTGCAGACAGAATGAGGACAGATCTACCAGTCATGACCTGCACTGCAGACAACATGACACTGGAACGCTGCCACGGCAACAGCCACGCTATAGATAACACTCCACACTCAACACGCAACAACCAACTCGCTACTGTTGACACGCAACAACCAACACGCTACAGTCAACACACAACAACCAACAGGCAACAGTCAACACACAACAACCAACATTCAACAGCCAACATACTACTGCCTACATGCTGCTACTAATAAACCATAGAGTAGATATGTGAACACAGAGGGATAAAGAGTGGAACAAGGAGAGAAGGAGAGAGGGAGAGAGAGAAGAGAGAGGTAGAAAAAGGGAGAGAAAGGGAGAGAGAGAGAGAGCAGAGAGAGGGAGAGAGAGGAGAGCTGACTGACAGGTGCATAGAGGGATGCCACTGGTTCATTGAGTGACATACGATTTACAGCCAAGTTCACATGGAGCCTAACGACCAATATACTGATTGATGACATCACCAGACATTAAAAGCCATGGACACACACACTGATGTCATCCTGACCTGTCTGCCTGCCTGCCTGTTTGTCTGACCGTCTGTCTGTCGGTCTGTCTGTCTGTATGTCGGTCCAACCAGTGTCACTGTTCAAACCATTTAATCCTGATAAAACCACACATGGGATACAGCCTCCTCAACCACCCCCATCCCCATCCCACCTCCACACACACACACACACTCTGACACAGACACACACTCTGACACAGACACATGCTCCTCCTCACAGTGTTTCAGTGTCAGGTGTAATTTAGAGACTGCCTGTGTGGGATGGAGGCCAGAGGAACCCCAGGCTGCTAAAAGAGAACATTTGATTTGCTAAAAGGAGCTCAGCGCTTCTATTAATCAATATTTGCACAGTGTCAGGCTGGGGGCACTGACTGGCTGGGTGACTGGCTGTCTGGCTGGGTGACTGGCTGTCTGGCTGGGTGACTGTCTGGCTGTCTGGCTGGGTGACTGGCTGCCTGGTTGGGTGACTGGCTGACTGTCTGGCTGGGTGACTGACTGGCTGTCTGGCTGGGTGACTGTCTGGCTGGTTGGGTGACTTGCTGGATGACTGGCTCGCTGGCTGGTTGGGTGGGTGACTGGGTGACTGGCTGACTGGCTGACTTATTAACTGGGTGGGTGGCTGTAAGGGGAAGGGGAGGGGAAAGGAGGGACACAAACATCTAGGTCAGAGGTTATAGGTTACTATTTCCTATTGTCTCTGGCCTAGGGGGTATGTCTGTTGAGTGTGTTGAGTGTGTGATAGGGGCCAGCGAATCATAGTGGATTTTTCCATCAGACACCCTATCTCTCTCTCTCTCTCTCCCTCTCTCTCTCTCTCTCTCTCTCTCTCCCTCTCTCACACTTTCTCTCTCTCTCACACACACACACACACACACACACACACAAACACACAGAAAGACAAATGGGGAGGGAGTAGGAAACGCAGCAGTTTAGTTTAGAGACTGAGAGAAGAGGAGGAAGAGGTAAAGAAAGAGAGGGACAGAGAGATGGAGGGTGAGAGAGAGGAAGGTAGAGAGAAAGGGGGAAAAGAGGGAGTGATAGAGATAGAAGGAGTTAGAGGGAGAGAGAGGGATTGAGTGAGAGAGAGAGAGAGATAGAGCGGAATGGAGGGGGGGGAGGGAGAAAAAAAGAGATGGAGGGAGAGAGGAAAGACAGGGAGAGAGAGAGATGGAGGGAGAGAGGAAGAGAGGGAGAGAGAGAGAGAGATGGAGGAGTGCGAGCCGAGATGAAGTGGAGAGTGGAAGTGCCTCAGTATCTACATAAAGGAGATTAGAACAGACAGGCTTCCATTTTACAGCTCAATCATATTGTGTTAGCACGCGCTTATCCAGCGCGGGGCCAAATAGGAAGGGAATGAAAGACTGAGCGCAGGCTGGAGATAGAGGCCTGAGAATAGGGGAGAAGAGCGAGCAATTTCCCCCTACATAAAGGCTAGCTAATGGCAGGGGCCCCGCCATGCTAAGCAGACAGTGTTAGAGGGCCCCTGTCCATTCATATGACCGGCTTGTCAAGTCAAGTAGTGCCTGCCTGCCTTTGTACGGGGAGATAAGGCATGTCGGGCCCTCGGCGTGACAGCTCACATTCATTTATTTTTATTTCACCCGCCTAGACTAGACATAGGAAGAGAGAGGGAGAGCGAGAGAGAGAGAGAGAGAGACACAGGGCGGAGGGAGGGAGGGAAGGACAGAGCGACAGAGAGAGAGAGAGAGAGGGTGAGAACGGAACAAGAAAGAGAACAAAAGAGAAAAAGAGAGACAGGTAGGGGAAGAAAGGAAGAAAGAGGCATGAAGAGGGAAGCGATTGGAGACTAATTCTATTGACAGATAAAAGTCTTTCTTGAATGGCCTTTCTTTTTTCTCTTTTTTCTTCCTCCCTTTTAAAATATTTGTCGTCCTTCCCCCCACACCCCCATCCTCCGTACCCCCCCCCCTCGCCTCACCCCTGAGCCTGTTGTACAGCTACTCCCCCCCCTTACATTGTGAAACAGAGATTAATATTCTACCAAAGTGGCTCTCTGAATGAGAGTAAAGCTCCCAAATGAGATCCTTCATTCTAATCCACATTTATGGAGACTGAAGGCAATTCACTGCTTTAATACCCCTGTTCATATCATATTTCTAAATCCTGCATTGGTTTGAATGCCATAAGTGCGTCTTCTATTTCTGCAGACTCTCTCCCTCCCCTCTTACTCTCCCTCCACCCATCCGCTCTCTTCTCTCTCTCTTTCCAGCCGAGGCTTTGTCAGTGGAAGAACCTAGTTTTACACTCCTAATGGCATATCAAATGTTTGCATAGGCTATATAAGTATGTAAATGACACACACACACGCACGCACACACACGCACACACATAAAGAGATCCAGCCTGAGCATATTAGAAAACAAATCAAAAAGGTGAGAGAGCGTGTGTGTTTGGTGTGTGTCGTGGCGTGTCGCACGGCTCGGCGAGACGAGGAGCCGAGAGAGTGGTTAAGTGCGACACACACACACACACACATACACACGCGCTCACACAAAAAAAAACCCTGGCTTCGTTATCTTCCCAGCCTGTCTTTGCGGTCGCCCCGGTAACGCTGAGTGATGTTTAAATTAGTTTACAATTTGCCTCCCCGCGCCTGCAGACGGCCAGTGAGCCCGCGCGCTCCGAGGCGTCATCCCGGGCCTCCTAGCCGCCGTACGGCGCCCTCCTAACGACGTCAAATTAGCCGCCGCTCCGCCGCCTGACAGTTTGTTACGACTGTTATCGCCGTGGCGCCCGTATCATGAGCCCTAAATTGGTCGGGGCTCTCTGAGGGTGAGAGACGGAGCCTTCATCAATTTGATTAACAAAAATTACTGTAGCATGGAGGAGGCCAGACGCGGACGTGGGCATGCGAGCACACACACACACACACACTCCGGCACGCACACACATACACACACACACGCCAACATACACACACACACTCACAATATGATGTGATTTGAGGGAGAGAGAGAGCCATGCTGGATGTTTCAGTATGTAAATATTAGTTCTACTGGAGACTTATGTAGGATGTTTGTAAGCATCCAGACATGAGTCTGTGTGTGTGTGTGTGTGTCTGTGTTTGTGTGTGTGTGTCAGGCAGGTCAGCAGACCGGTGTGTGTCAGAGTCTGATAGAGAATGAGGAGGAGGTATATTTCACTCTGAGAGGTGTAACAATCTCTTTCTCCGTGAGTGAACAGTAGATCACCTCAACTCCTGTGTGGGTGTGTGTCTGTGTGTGTGTGTGTGAGAAAGAGAGGATTATATCACTGCTAGGGGCACCTCGCTTTTCATCTGGATGCAATGTCAACCCCTGCCTACACACACACACACACTCACACGCACACACACACATATCTAAAAGCACACACACACACACGTAGAGATGAGAGGAGCGAGGGAGCAGAGGGGAGATGAAGAGCTGGATCCTCCATTGTAGCCGTATTGCCTTCTGTCGTCTAATCACAGCATCATCTCTCCTCCGCCAAGCAATCCCTCCGCACCCGGCGTGTCAGAGTGGAGGAGAGACCCTGATATCTCTGCTGCTCGCAGCAAACACAAATACAACACACACACACATACACACACACTCTCGTACTCTAACACGTACACACATCTAAAACACACAAACGCATAGACACACACTCACAAATTTAAAGGCACACACTTACGGACACAAACACACCCAGTTTACCATGCCTGTTTTTCAACAGGAGACTTCTTTCCTATTAGGTTTAAACGGACTCAATTCTCCCTAATCTGTGCTAATCTGTTCAATTTCCCATCGTAACCCCTCACAGCTAGCCTTTACGCTACTCTGAAACGGGATTAGCTTTCTATTCTCCCTCCTTCTCTCTCTCTTTGTCACACGCATACACAAGCACACACATACACACACA
>CAEFZP010002979.1:45000-50000 GCA_903064625.1 Mallotus villosus
AGAGCTTATTAAGACATCACCCTATGTGTGTGTGTGTGTGTGTGTGTGTGTGTGTGTGTCTGAGTGTGTGTGAAACCTGTAGATCCAGCTCTTTAGGATTAGTTCCAGTGTTTAGCTAAGGAAGTAATCTTCAGTAGATAATGCTCCAGGAAGCCTTGGTGTGTCCCCTTCCCCCTATCTCCTCAACACACACACACACACACACACACACACACACACACACACACACACACACACACACACACACACACACACACACACACACAGTGACTTGTGACAACAGTTTTAGGTAGGTCTGAACCGTTGTGATGTCAGCAGTGGGGATGATAGAATAACAGGTCCCTCCACCAGGAAACATGACATGTTCTGTGAAAGTCGATCAGGATGTTCTACCTCATGGAGATCTACAGAACCCATGAGACCCTTATTTCTGGGAGCCCGTAAGGGTGAGGCCAGCCTGGGGGCTTTAAATATGCTGACCATCAGAAAGACAACAGACGTGAAAGACTTAAAGAGAGAGAAAATGGGATATATATATATATATATATATGTATTTAGAGAGAGAAAGAGAGAGAGAGAGAGTGCTGAGTCTGGGTAAGACACTCCTTACGTGCATGTGTGTGTGTGTGTGTGTGTGTGTGTGAGGTATGCAGCAGAAGGGCTGAGAGAACAGGTACGGGTGGGGGGGGCCATGTCATCAAACGGTCAAGAGACTCTTAACACCAGGGGGGTAGCCTCTCACACACACACATACGCACACACACACACACACACACACACACATACACACCAGTGGGGTTGGAGAAGGGCCAAAAAGCTGCTTGCTTTCATGGTAGCTCTAAAAGGATGGAGGTGGACGGAGAAATGAGAAAATTCCTTTTTCTTTTTCCCTTACCTGCTCTGTCTCTTTCACATCTTGCTTTCTTGTATGTCTCTCTTTCTCTCTCTCTCCTTCTCTCTTTCACTCTCACACACACACACACACACACACACACACACACACATTGGGGCTCACTTTATAAAGACCCTTCTAACTACCTCATTTATTTTCCACCAAATGAACTCACTTGCACTGATTAATGATTTAATCTAAATGAATCAAATTAAAAATTGAAAATTATATTTCCAAAGCCCACAAAAAGGATGGCAAGACAAGGGGGAAGAAGAGGCCATTCCTCCTTAACAAATGAGCCTTCAAATTATAAAGGATGACCAGAGGAGGAGAGGGGGAAGGGGGAGGGTGTAATGAAAGGGGCCAGGCCAGGTAAAGAGTGGGAGTAAGAGAAAGAAAGACAGATAGAGAGAAAGAGAGAGAGCAAGAAGGAGCAGAAAGCGAAACAGAAAGAGAAGGATGGGGCAGGTGAAGAGAAAAGGGAGAATGGGACAGAAATGGAAAGAGAAGAGAAGGGCTGGAGGAGGGCTGTATTCCTCTGAGACTACCACAGGGATGTCCAGCTGTAATTACAGTGTCACAGAGCACACTCCTCATCCCTCTCTCTCTCCCTCTCTGTCCTCTCTGCATCCCTCACTTCTCTCTCTGGTCAGTAACACACACACACACACACACACCACACACACACACATGGCCTGTCAGATGTCCGAGTGCTATAATAGACAAAGTGATGAAGGAGAATCATTCCTGACTTGGGAATATTGCTGAGCGCCGATATTCCGATTTGGACTGATCAGATCACCATGGATTTTGCTCGGGCCTGGCGTCGCTGTGTGAGTGTGTGTGAGCGTGTGTGAGTGTGTGTGAGCGTGTGTGAGTGTGTGTGAGCGTGTGTGAGTGTGTGTGAGCGTGTGTGAGTGTGTGTGTCCTCTGTACAATTGAAGGATTACGTGTTATGCCATTGACACGCTAGTGTTGTTGCAGTGAAACACAACACCGAAGAGAGGAGCGAGAAAGAGGGGAAGAGGAACTGGAAGAAAGGAAATAAAGGGACGAGAGAGGGAAGAGAGGGGGAGAAGGAGAGAGAGCATAATGTTGGGTCTGTATTGGGTGGTTTTATGATAATTGAGGTTGTTATTGGGCTGTGGACACGCGCTCTCTCTCTCTCTCTCTCTCTCTCCCTCTCTCTCTCTCTCTCTCTCTCCCTCCCTCCTCTCTCCCTCTTTCCCTTTTGCTGTCTTTCTCCCCATCTTTTCCCTCCTCATCTCTTACTCTACCTCTCTCTCTTGGGGTTCGTTTCCACAAAGGCATCAGCCTGTGTTATCTGTGTGTGTGCGCGTGCATACGGGTGTGCATAATGTGTTTATGTGTGTGCTGCTTCCACTGGTGTTGTAATAACATCAGACTGATGTTATCAAGGCAGAAGGGACTGATGGGCAAGTAGATAGGCTTAGACAATGGCATGTGTTTAAATCCAGCAGCACGTGTGTGTGTGTGTGTGTGTGTGTGTGTGTGTGTGTGTGTGTGTGTGAGAGAGGGACAGAGAGGTGTGTTAAGGTGAGGCATAGACTATGGCCAATACTAAAGTGAATTTACACTGTCTAAAAACATACCAGCCAGCGACAATTAGCCATGGCAAATGTGGAGAGAAATAAACAGGGAGAGAATAATGCAGAAGGTGAAAAAAGAGCAAGAGAGGGGAAGAGAGAGAGAGAGAGAGAGAGAGAGATTGGGAATAAGAGATGGAGAGAGGAAGGTAAAGAGAGAGACCAAAAGAGAGAGAGGGAAAGAGAGAGAGAGAGAGTATAGAGAGGGGAGGGAGAGGGAGAGAGGGACAGAGAGAGAGCGAGGGATCAGAGGGAGGTGTGTGAGGCTTCATGGGGAGTGACATGAGCTGAAATGAGAACAAATCAGTGGAGCAGCCCTGGGCTGTGGACAGGTGGCTGTCTCTCCCTCACTGCTTGACTCTGTGTGTGTGTGTGTGTGTGTGTGTGTTTGTGTTTGTGTGGCGCGTGTTAGAGAGAGAGAAAAAGTGAGATCAAAAGGAAAAATGTGGCCTTACAGTGCATTCACGGTCCAACATTTGTCCGACCAATAGAACGTATACGATCACACACCCACTCAGGCTACTGGAGCAGTCCCAGATCTCCATCCTATGGCCTGTGTAAAGCAGACAGACACTTGGGGCCACATTTAGCCTGCTGCCTCCCCTGGGCCCCCACGACGCCAAAGCCTGTCTGACACTCCCCCCTCGCTCTCTCTCTCTCTCCCTCTCTCTCCTCCTCCTTTCTCTCCCTCTGTCTCCCTCCCTCCCCCTCTCTCCTCCCCCTTTCTCTCCCTCTGTACTCCTCTTCCCTCTTCCCCCTCCCTCATCTTCTTTCTCCCTCTTCCCTCTCTTTTTCCTCCTCCTCCCCCTCTCTTATCGTCTCTCTTCCACCGTTCTCCTTCTCATCTTCCACTTCTCTCTTCTCTCTCTCCGCTCCTCTCTTCTCCGCTCCTCAAATGTTCATTTCAGTGGATGAAAAAAAAGTGATTTGCTGAATCATTGTCGTCTGGGAAGAAATTGATTCTTTATGGGGTGGATATCTAGTCTGATGTTTTGTCTGCGTGTATGTGTGTGTGTGTGTGTGTGTGTGTGTCTGTGTATGGTTGTGTGTATCATGACAGCTATGAGTGGGATTAGGACAATCTCTGACCACCAGCTGCACAAGCACGCTTGAAAAATAGAGGTATTGTGCATGTGTGCACGTGTGTGCGTGTGTGTGTGTTGAGATTGTTTGTATCTTAGTAGGAGTTTGATAGGGAAAATGTTGGTGGCGTGAAGCCCGTCTGATTGACCCTTTCCTGTAGCTGACGCATCATTATGACATCATTAAAAATGTCTGTCCGTTAATAGCCAGAGGTCAAATACCCTTGGTGTGTTTGATTAGGTGATGCTGAATATGTTGTCCCCCTCACAAAAGAGTGAAGGCCAGTAAAACAAACTCTCCTCTCTATGTTTCCTCCCCTTCCCCTCTTCCTCCCCTTCAACTTCCCTTCTGCTCCTCTTCTTTCATCTCCCTTTCCCCCCCTCCCCTCTTCCACCCCTGTGCTCCTCTCCTCTACCTTTCCCCCTTTCCTTTCCTCTCTTCCTACTCCCTCCCCCCTTCACCCCTCCTCCCCCTACTTCCTCTCCACCCTCCCGCCCCATGGCATGGTAAAGCCAGCCTGGGCAGAGCAGGTTGGTGCTGGGAGGAGATAAATGCCCGGCTACTTAAAGAGGATTTGAGGCTGGCTCTGGAAGAGAGCAGCCTTTACCACAGAGAGAGAGAAAGAGAGAGAGAGAGAGAGAGAGAGAGAGAGAGAGTGAGAGAGAAAGTGAGAGAGAAAGAGAGAGAAAGAGAAGGTTTTTTAGATGGATAAGAGCTTTATGGAAGGATGAGAGAGATAGAGTAGTAGAGAGATGGAGAGAGAGCGAGGGTGGTTAGTTTAGTGTGTGCGTGTATCTTCATATGTGTGTGTGTGTGTGTGTTTGTGTGTGTGCTGGGGGGCTGTTCGTAGGTTGAGGGCAGAGGCTACCCTGTCTGATGTGCCTGACTGACCCCCAGATTCCCCCCACCCCCCTCACACCCCTCCCTCCCCTCCCTCCTCAACCCTCCCAGGGGGGACAGGGGCTAATTTGAGTCAGATCTGCCCTCAGGGGGTAAAGCTGCCGGACTGCCACAAATACCCCTTCTTACCCCCCCTCCCTCCCTCACCTCCCTCCCCCAGCCCTCCCTGCCTACCTTTATCCCCACCAGCACTGGCTATGACAACCAGAGTTAGCTAGGATGCTAACTTGACTAGCCAGGCACTATTAACCTCCATAGACGTCTCTGCTAGCGACGTGTTGTGATGCATGCATCTCGAGGGCTAGTATCACAGAAACTGGGCTATGCATGTACAGTATATTTAAATATACTCTCAAGCTAATACTAACTGTAATCGTTGGCTGTTCAAATGTAGCATAAATCCAGTAGTATATCAGAGAGAAAGAGAGGTAAAAGGGTCTCCTATCAGTGAAAGCAGCCCAGCAAGAGGTGGAATGTGTCTCTCTCATTTGTATTGTTTTCAACATTTCTTTCTTTTT
>CAEFZP010002979.1:52500-112500 GCA_903064625.1 Mallotus villosus
GTGCGTTAGGTGGTATTAGTGGTTAGTGTATCCTGGGCCAGATGACACACAGCAGACAGCAGGAAGAGAGCACTGATCTGATTAATCAGCTGAGCTCTTAATCAAGATGAACCACAGACACACACACACACACGCTGACCTAGTGCCTCTTCTTTTCGTAGTAATGCGTTGCGCTTTCGGGTTGTTTTAGGCTGCACCGTGTGTGTGTGTGTGTGTGTGTGTGTGTGTGTGTGTGCGCGGTCGTTGGGTACTGCCAGCTGCAGCTTAGTGGTTCTGGGCCGTGGCCCTGACCTGACATTTGACCTTCAGCTGACCTCTGGGTTGACATGGTGATCTGACTCACAGTGCACCAATTACTAAACTAGAGGAGTGTTTGCTGGAGATGGGCTGGAGGATCTCCTCTCCTGTCCTCTTCTCTGCTCTCCTTTCCTCCAGTCTTCCTCAGACCAGGGTCATTAAAATGGTTTCGAGAAGGCCTTGTCCGCTGATGGAGTATCTCACAGTCAATCCCAGTTTGTAAACACTGATGTGTATTGACTCGTCTCTCCTCTGAGTGGATGCTTCCTCATTACAGGCCGTATTAGCACGCCAGTGTTTCGGCTAAACACTAGCTGAGACTAAATGCCAGTCCGAGCTAATGTGTCCTAAATTAATTTCTTCTCCGAGCTAAACGCTACCTTCCAGCTTGACTATTTCCCAAGCTAAAAGCTAGTGTCCAGCTAAAACTCAGCCTCGACTAAAAACTGCTTTGTAGGAAATGGTCTCAAACTGTATTCATGAAATGTCCCTGAGTGTGTATTGGTGTGTATATAAGTGTGTTATGCATTTGTGTGTGTGTGAGTGTGCATATAGGTATGTATATTCGTATGTCTGAGCGTGCACAAACGTGCATGTTTGTGTGTGTGTGTGTGTTCTATTCAGTGGGGGCTTGTCTGGTCTTACAGTTGGACCTGGAGTGAGAGGGATCTAATCCCTGACAATCTCCTCTGAGTCACATCCCGTCTCCTACTGCATGTCAATGCCCACTCCTCTGTGCCCTGCCTTCTAAACAATAGTATATGCACTGTGTGTGTGTGTGTGTGTGTGTTGTGTGCATGTGCTAGTGTGTGTATGTATGCATGTGTGTGTGCATGTGTGTGTGTTCCTTCACCTCTCCACCCTGCATCTGTTCCTATCTTTTATTTCCTTTCGCTCCCCTCTGTCCCCATATTTCTCTTTTCTCCCCCATACACACTCTCTCTCTTTCTCTCTCTGTCTCACCCCCCCCCTTCTACTTCTCTTCCTCTCCCCCACCCTCTCTTTCTCTCACCACCTCTTCTACCTCTCCTCCTCTCCCCCTCTTCTCCCCCCCTCTCTCTCCCCCCTTGCTTCTGCTCCTCTCTTGCTCTCTCTCTCTCTCTCTCTCTCTCAATAAGGGAGTGATAGATGCAGCTGTCAGGTGGCACTGGACAGGTGCCACGGCAACACCAGCTGCCAGCGCCTCTGAGTGTCCACCTCCTCCACGCTGCGACACAGACACACACACACACACACACACACACACACTCACACACATGACCAGCTCTCCTCCTGCCAATCCCTCCTTCCC
The DNA here is from genome assembly GCA_903064625.1 of Mallotus villosus. Lineage (NCBI taxonomy): Eukaryota > Metazoa > Chordata > Actinopteri > Osmeriformes > Salangidae > Mallotus > Mallotus villosus. The sequence goes on from CAEFZP010002979.1 coordinate 54,089, forward strand.
TCTTTCACGGTTACTCTACCCTCATCTGTCCATCCTTCCAACCCTCTCAGCTCCTCTTCTTACCATCTCCACTTCCCTCAGTGAGCTCCAGTCCTCCTTAGTGTCTCTCTGTACTCTCCTCAGTCCCTCTCGAGCTGGACGCCCTGCGAGCCCACGCGACGAGCGAGGGGACTCGGAAGCACACGAGCACGCGCCGGGACGTCAAGCAGCATCAGCGCGACCGGGACACCAGAGCCCGCGCGCGCAGGGAAGCCGAAGACCACAAGCCGAGCCGGGACGCCACGCAGCCCTCGCGCAGCGACGGGACGCCGCATGCCACAGCGCGCGCCGGACGACACAGCAGACACCCGAGCCGCGCAGGGACGCCGAAGCCCAAAAGGCAGAGCCGGGACGCCGCAGCACCCGCGACAGCCGGGAAGACGCAGACCAGGCACGAGAATGGAGACGCAAAGATAGCCCCTCACAGCAGAGAGCACGGGAAGAAGCAGACAAACAGAGAGACGGAGAAGGAGCAGACAGAAACAGAGACGAGACGGGACAGCAAGCACAACGAGAAGGAAGGGAAGCAAGATAGAAAAAGACGATGAGCATCAACCGTCTCGAACTACTCCCCTCATCCCCCTCTCCTCTCCTGTACTCCTCATTCCCCCCTCCCTCCTTACTCCCTCATCCCCTCTCCTCTCCTGTACTCCTCATCCCCTCTCCTCTCTGTACTCCATCCCCCTCTCCTCTCCTCATTCCCCCCTCCTCTCCTCAGCCACACTCATCTCTTCTCTCCTCACCCCTTCTCCTCAACCCCCCTCTCCTCGGCCCCCTCTCCTCTCCTCTCCTCCCCTCCCCCAGGTTCTCTGTCCAGACTCGAGGTCCTCTAGGCTCCAGCTGGAGAGGGCTTGGTGATTACCTGCAGTTTTATTGGCTAATGGGATGAAACACACCAATATGTCTACCGCTGCCCATCAGAGGCAAGGCCCACGCCTGGGCCAACACACACAAACACACACATTCACACACACCCACACACATCAGCCCATCAGGGCTGAGCTTGTGTGAGGGCCAAGCACAATATCATGACCCATTTGTTCAGCCCCATCCAGATCTGTGAGCCTATTTACACACACACACACGCACACACACACACACACACACACACACCACACATACACAGACTCAGAATACATAATTGATCCCATTCAGGATTTGACCTCTGGTACTAGAAAACACAAGTCTATGACCCCAAGGCATTATAGATGTGATCTGATCATATAATCACCATATTTCATATTTATTTGTCATATAATCTAAACTTGCCCTCTGAACTTATCTCTGTCCCCTACATAACAACCCATAATAATCACCTGATCCGGAGTGTGTCACCAGGGTAACACTTGCCTGGAAAGCTGCTTATCCAAAGTTAAGCTTCCATTGCAGACAGTGGGGAAACTGGGTGGAAGACTGGTTTGTTGTCTGACTAGCTGGCTGACTGGGTCATGGGTGGACTGGTTTGTTGGCTGACCGGCTGGCTAACTGTCTGGCCCACTGCCATTAGCTCTGAGTGCTTCCCTGCTAAACCCCCTTTTCCCTTTCCCCTCCCCCCTAACCCTGACCCTCATCCAAGTGTGACCCCTGGCCTCTGTGACCCCGGGTTATCCCTTAAGTAGGCAAGCGGAGACGCTGGGTGTTATTGTTACAAAGCTGCTTCTAGTTATCTGAATGGAGAAAACTTCCTAGAAATCAATTACAGATCCAATAGCTTTAGCTGAGTGGAATGAGAAATATCCAACCATACATATATAATGTTATGTGTGTGAGTATCTGAGTGTCGATGTATTTATGTGTGTGTGAAGTGTGTGGGAGTCCCACTTCACTTAATCTAGCGGACGCTCAGTCTAGACACCTTAGCCTTGACCCCCCCCCGCCCTGACCCCTGCCCCCCGACCCCCAGCGTGCAGGGAGAGTGGAAGCCAACCTTGGATGGTCCTCTTGAAGAAAGCCTTGCACGCCTCGCAGGACGCCACGCCGTAGTGGTACCCGGACGCGATGTCGCCGCACACCAGGCACAGCCTCTTGGGCATGGAGTTGAGCATGTACTCGCACTTGATCTGCGAGTCCTCGCCGATGGTGCTGGAGCAGTCGTCGTAGCGCTTGGAGGCCCCCGCGGGGCCCAGGCCCCCGGCCCCTGGCCCGTACAGGCTGGGGGAGTCCAGGCCGTTCTGGTGACCGTTCATGGTGGAGGAGTAGGATCCGGAGGCGTCGCTGGAACCCCCGGGGCTGTGGTGGTTGATGCTGTCAGCCAGGGAGGCGGGGCTGGAGGGCTCGGTCTTAATGTAGGAGGGGCAGCTGGACTCTAGGTGGCGCTCTTTGCTGGACATTCTGCAGAGAAGCCTGGGTGGGGGGGGGGAGGGGGGGAGGGGGAAGGGGAGAAGGGAGTTGAGGGTGTAGGGAGGGAAGAAAGAGAGCGGAATGATTAGTTGAAGTTTTCTATAAACACGCAGGAAGGCTAATATAATGTTACAACCATCGTTATTGCTGTTGTAATGAAGCTGATTACTGTATGCTTTGGTTTATTGTAACAGCAGCTTTCTGACCTAACAAGAGCTGATGAACAGTGGTAAACTATATCGGGTGGAATGTGTGCGTGTGGATGAGAGAGGGAAAGGGAGGGAGAAAAGAGAGGGAGAGTGAGAGTGAGGTAGGTCTGCGCGTGAAAGCCTCCATTCCCTGCAGCCATCAGTCACTCTTGTAGTCAATATCAACTTGTTCTACATGAAGGTAATCAGTGAGGAGACCCAACGCTGCTCAATCATGCCTGAGACAGCCCCAGCCACACACACACACACACACGTAGAAAACACCGTCTACACACACACAAACACACACAATCACAGAGAACATAGAAAACCCCTTTAATGATGAACAGCCCTGTTTGACCAACATCCTCTCTTCCCTCCCAGTGTTCAATACCATCAACCTCTTTACTATCACTCCCCCTCTTTCTCTCCTCCCCCCCCTCCTTCTTCTCCCTCCCCTCATCTCCCCCTCCTTCTTCTCCTCCTCTCCCCCCCTCCTCCTCCCTCCTCTCCCCCCCTCCTCTCCCCCATGGGGCTCGGAGAAGAAAAGGGCCTCGTTAATGACAATTGTAATTAATAGATATCTCCACTCTGTCTATACCTGTCTACCTCCTGCCTTTGTCCACCTTTCTCTCTGTCTATCTCTCTCTCTTTTCCTCACACTTTCTCTCTCTCCCTCCCTCCCCCCTCCCTCGTTGAAAGGAAACACACAAAAGGGCTTTTTAATTAAGGAGGGATGCTCCTAAACGAGGGCTCTAAAATCCAGTCAGCTTGTAAAAGATCCTGTTCTACTGCTGCCTATAAACCAGACAGCAGGATAGGAGTGACAGAGAGAGAGGGGGAGAGGGAGAGAGAGAGAGAATAGGGAGGGGGTAGGGAGGGAGTGAAAGAGAGAGAGACCACATGTTTCTAAAGCGCTGACTCAAACCAGCTTTTTCCCCTCAAGATGATCGATCCTTACACTTACTGTACACACACACACACACACACACAAATACACACACACACACTAAAAGCACACAAAGTAGAAACTTGAGAGTGCTTGAGGGACGTAACAGAAATGTGTAGTTATTTCTGGAAAGATTCCGGATCATTTCAGACCATCTTATACAGTGTCCCCTCAGAACAACCACACCTGCAGTTCATCACTACTTTCCTCACCAGAGAGTTGGAACCCTTTACTTTCTTTCTCCATTTCTACTACTCTAACTCTCTCCATACATCTCCCCCTCCCCCTTCTCTGCATCTCTCAATCCCTCTCTCCATCTGTCCCTCATTCTCTCTCTCTCTCTTTCCTTCCTTCCTTCCTTCTTTCCTTCCTCCCTTCCTTACTTCCTTCCTCCTTCCATCTCTCCCTCCCACCATCTCTCCCTCTTGTCCCCAGGTCTCTGTGATTCTATGACTCTATTAATGGCAGCCTGCAATATTCACAACTATCTATAAATCCTGTTGTCAGGTGGAGTGTGGCTCTTATTCCGAGGCCCACTTGAATCCAGAATTAGCAGCAGTAAAATGCCCATTAGCTGGGGGGAGGAGGGGAGGTGTGTGTGGGGGGGAGAAATGGGATTCCAAGTGGACCTATATATTTGAGACGAAAAGAAAGCCCTCTTTGACAGAGGAAGGGAGCCCATTTGAGAGACGGCGATTTTATCTCTCTTTTTTTTAAGGAGGTGCAGGGGAGCGCAGCTCTAATCCCAGAGACGCTGGGAGGAGGAGAAGGACTGTAGTCAGATTGACTCTGTGCTTATGAATGGAATAATGACTGTGTCAGAAGGCACGGAGGTGAGGAAGACAGGGGGAGAAGAAGAGAGGAGGAGATTAAGGAGTCACCACGGTTGGGACGGACGCTCGCGTGCGTTATCTGTGATTCGCTGTGTCGGCACAGTACTCACACTGATGAGCGCGTGTGCGTAGTGACACCTTGGACTGTGCATAGCGGAATGAGTGAGTGCGTGTGTGTGTGTGTGCCAAGCGTGACATGCGAAGAGAGAATTGTTTTGGCTTCTGGGTTTCCCTTTTCTCAGTTCCAGTTGAACACGACAACTGAGAGACGAACAGAGAATCAGAACACGGTGACAACTGAACAAGAGCTGGACTGAAAACACACACAGACACAGACATGTCCTTGCATGTTGTTCAGGTCTTACGTTTGTAATGCTGTGTTGAAATAATGTCTCATTGTCACTGAAGATTAGGTTTTGACAAAGAGGGATAAGGAGGAGAAAAAAAGAAATGAAAGAGAGTAACTAAAAAGAGAAAAGAAGACAGAATTCATGAGACATGAAAGAACTGTTCTATTTGACCGACAGAACTAAACATTTTTTTCAATCTATCTTGTCTTTGACTTGATCTAATTCTCATGTGTTTACTTCCTTCAAAGATAGTGTGGCGGGTTACGATCAGCAACTAAATATAGTTTTTATTTAATTACCACGCAGCTACAATACACTTTCACATCTCCACTACAAAGCTGTGATAGCCGGGACGTAGGGATGTCAAGGTGCATTTTTCTGCTAACAAACTGCTAGCTGCCTAGCCTAGCGCTTATCGATACACGTTTCAGATGGAACCTACCGCTAGCCAGCTAGCCTAGCCTAACGCTTCTCAATAGTTGGCCAGTTAGATTGCAACCCCTCCTTTTCTTTTCTTTCATTTCTCCACTGCATCCCCTGTTCTTTCTCTTTCCATCTCTCTTTTCTCAGTCTCCCTGTCTCTCTCTTTGGGAAAGAGCAAACAGGTGACAAGCTGTCATTAGAGTGTGTGTCTGACGCAGTGACCTGACAACTGCAGCCACAAACATACAATCATCCTATTAGAGACAGTCACCAAGGCGGCTGCACAGCAACTCTCTCCTCCTTCCCTGTCTCCCGCTCTCCTCCCTCTCTCCTCTCTCTATCTATCTCTCTCTCTCTCTCTCTCCCTCTATTTCTTTCTCTGTATCTCTCTCTCCTCCCTCTCTCTCCCTCTATCTCTCTCTGTTTCTCTCTGCATCTCTCTCTGTCTTTCTCTTGTGTGTCAATCTCTGTCACTCTCTCTCTTTCTGTCTCCATCTCTCCATGTCTGTCACTGTCTATATTGTCTCTATCTATCTCTCTCTTTCTTCCACCTCCCTCTCCCTTTTCTTTTCTTCGTTTATCCATTGCTTAACCCGACTACACAACTGCAACACATGTTATGACTTTACCCTGAGAAAAAAAGAGAGGAACAAATGGACGTGTAGGAAGGGAAAGAGAGGCAGGAGAGGGTGGTAAGAGAGGAGGGTAGGTGAGAGGGGGAGGAGAAGGAGAAGAGCCTCTCCAACATTAGCCTGTGTAGGACTGAAATGCTGACAGTGTAGGGAGTCTGTCTGGTTAATACCATCAGACCAGGCACTGATAAGGAAACAAAGTCCAATAAGCAAAAAACGAGAGAGGAAAAAAAAACGAGGAAAGCTTTCACTCTTCTATCTAGATATGACCAACGCAGAGATAGAAAGAAAGGAAAAGAAATACATTTACATTTCTATAGTCATACGAATAGGACGATTCCATCACAATACTGAATTGCTTTCTCTCTCTCTTTCTCCCTCCCTCCCATCTCTCTCCCTCTCTTTCTACTTCCTATCCTTCTCTTTCCTGCCTCTCTCTCTCATGTCTATTTTCCCACTAAGCTACAATCTTAATTCTGCTGTTTCTGTACCTTTATTGTCCCTCTATGGGCTTGTTAGTTTGCCTCATCGATCGCACAGAGCAGTTTGCTGCTCTCCAGAATTATGGGAAGAAACATTCTCTTTCTGAGTCAGGTGAATTATAGCTCTGGGTCCCCGCAACTGTGTATGTGTGTGAGTGTGTGAGTGTGTGTGTGTGAGTGTGTGTATCTTAAAGTCTGTCTTGGGTTTACGTGTGCGTGTTTGTATGTTTGCGTGCGTCTGCTTGCGTGTGTATGTGTGTGTGTCCATACGTGTACTTGCATGTGAATGTGTGTGTGTGTGTGTGTCTTCGCTCCGGCTCTATAGACCCGGGGTGTGGATGATTATGGCTCTCAGTGTCTGAGGAATGAAAATCATAAAACACCTCAGTGGGGAAGCAGACCCGCCTCCCATCACCGAGCACGGATCAATTGTTACAACATTACCAGCTCTGAAAGCAGTAATTCAGCTCATCGCCAGCAGCGTAAACCCACTGATTACATGCAGTCAATGCCATAATGGTTCAAACACATTACACATGCCAAAGGGCTGTAAAGCTGTCTCTTTTCCACTCAGGCCAGAGCAGGCAGGCTGGAAGTGGGGACGGCAATAAACGTGACGCACACCGCTTCAGCTCTATAGAAGCTGTAGGCATTGCTGGTTAGCGGTGGGGGGGACCGCGATAAACGCAGCACACACTGTTTCTGTTCTATAGAAGCGGCAGGCTGTCCTGGTTAGCAGTAGGGGGACAGTGATAAACGCGACACACACACACTGTTTTGGAATGATAATAAAGATGACACCTACTGGTTAAGGGTTGGGTGGGTTAGGGTCGCAGGGGACAGGAATGACTGTGACACATACTGAGCTTCCTGTGGTGGATGTAACTGGATGCAGGTGAGCAGGACATAGCACCAGGAGAGCATCCTGACTGGACCCAGTACGACACTGACAGTAGAACACATCTACACTTTCTATATCTACACTTCCATATTTCCATAATGTCACAACATGAATGTGGAATACCGCCAGTATTTCATTTATGCTTTTTACATTTAATGACCAGCTGCGGCCTTCCGACACAGAAGGATAAAGTCACAGAGGACTCAGAAATGCTCAAGTCATATTTCTACAATTTGAGAAATATTTATGCATTAGTGCCTATCTGTGTTAATTCTTGGCTAAAAATAGCTCTTTCTGCTGTTTCAGTGTTTTAGTGTGGGTGTATGTGAGTCAGTGTGTGTGTGTGTGTGTGTGTGTGTGTGTGTGTGTGTGTGTGTGTGTGTGTGTGTGTGGTGTGTGTGTGTGTGTGTGTGTGAGTGGTGAGTGAGTGTGTGTGTGCTAACAGCTTCTGGCTCTTTTTCAGATGGGAATCTTGATGATTTAGCCTGTAGAGATAAGTGTGTAGCTGCCATGCACTATCTGTATCACGTCAGTGTGTGTGTGTGTGTGTGTGTGTGTGTGTTATCTATAGGTAAGAAGCATAGCTCCAGTCCATGAGAGAGGTGCCTCAAGTCTCAACCCTACTGAGCATCATATCCATCTAACACACACTCACAAAGTTCCATGTAAATGAATGACTGTACACTGTAACAAGAAGTAAATAAAAACGATTTCCTGTTGAAGATGGCCATGTAAAGAGAGACTGTACTCTGAAAATGGTGCTGGGATTGCTTGGGTATTGACTGTGTGTGTGAGTGTGTGTGTGACCATGTGTGTGGATTAGCAGTGTTATCAGGGTGCATTAGGGGTCCAGAGACCCCTGTGAACGTCATACTGTCACTGTAGAGCCAAGCTAAGTCAGTCTGGGTCTGTTCAATAAGCAGCAACACTTCCACTGTCACTGACACACTCACACTCGCTAAACCCTCATCTGTTTAACAGCTACACACACACACACACACAGACACACACACACACACACACACACACACACACACAGATAAGGATGGACCAGACGCCGGATCAAATGAAATTGCACATAAATATAATAAAACAAGTGTGTGTGGAAAACTGCGCGGATTAAAAACACATTTTATTAAACAGATGGTAACGGAGGATTTCACTCTGCAGAATATGACAGGGTTCGGAAATGTGAAATGGGAGATGGGGAGAGAGGGAGGGAGAGAGGGAGAGAGGGAGGGAGGGCTGAAGGGGAGCACGGATGGAGGGACGAAGAGAGGGGACAGGGAAGGATGTAGAAAGAGATGGAGGGAGGGCAATTGGAATGGAGGGAGAAAAAGGGATGGAGAGAGGGAGGACGAGAGAGAGGGATGGGGGCAGGGGAGTGAGTGAGGGAGGGAGGGAGTGACGGAGAGAGGGAAAGGTGAGTGTTAGGTAAAATGGCGGCCGGCCGTCTGGGGTGAGCAGAGCAGCAAAGCTACGTCTTTAACCAGATCAGATTGGAGGAAATTGGCTGTCAGGTGGGGATTGTCCTGATTTATACCTGTCTATCATTGGAGCGGCTGCCAACAGCAACCGCACACACACACACACACACACACATCTTCGACACCCCTTTCTCCTGCACTCCCAACACCCGTTTCCGCCTCTCTGTCCCTCCGTCCCTCCACCCCTCTGCGCTCGCAAAGCATCTTACACTCAACATCACCATCTGTTAGCAAATCTAATTCACATTCGACCATAATCAGGTTTACTCTGTAATACCTCTCTCTCTCTCTCTTTCTGCTTTCCCCCTTTCCTCCTCTCCTTCTTTTTCACTCCTTTTCCCTCTCCCTCACTTACTTGCATTCTCTTTCTTCCTATTTGTTCTGTTCTTTTTGTTTCTGCTGTATGTGTGTGTGTGTGTGTGTGTGTGTGTGTGTGTGTGTGTGTGTGTGTGTGTGTGTGGAGTAGCGAGACACAATGGCAGGTGAGCTAAGATTGGATGAAAGGATAAAGAGGTGGACAGGGTGAGATAAAGAGAGGGAGAGAAGTGGAAAAGGTGAGGAGTGGACATGGTGAGGATAGAAATGGGTGAGCAGAAAAAGGGGTGAGAATGGGTTGAGAATGGGGTGAAAATAAACCGTGAGGAGAGGAGGGGGTGAGGAGAGGAAGGGGTGAGGAAGGGGCGAGAGAAAAGGGTGAGGAGAGGAAGGGGTGAGAAGGGGAGGGGTCAGGAGACAAGAGGACAGATGAGGGTTAGAGCAGGAAAGGAAGTAAGGAAAGGTGGGGGCAGGTGGGGGGGGGGAGTCCCCTTCACTACAGACAGGAATGTGTTTTCCTCTGACGAGCATCCCTGTTCAGTAATCCCTTTCTGTAAACCTGCAATCCAATCACCATGGCCACACACACACACGCGCGCACACACACACACACTCATACACACGCATGCACGCTCAAAGCTTTTAGCAGGCCCATCTGTGTTAAGGCAATCTAGTTTATTACATATTGGGTGAATTTACAGTAACGAGCCGTTCCCCTGACAAATTAATCACTTTCTGAGCATTTGATGGCATAAATAAAACGTCAGAGCCAGAGGTGGAGTCGCTAAAAAGGCGGACTGGCCCTTTAAGTGGAGTGGCACAATATCATGAAATGTTGAATTATATCTTATGTAACCTACAATTATCAGATGATAACTGCCGTACTTTGCGAAAGACAGTGATTTAGAATGTGTGTGCTATTTTGTTTGACTGTTTTCAATACATGTTTAACTGTCAGAGTGTGTTGGCATGCACACTCTGTCTGGGTATGATTGCATGTAACCTTTTGGCTGTGTGTGTTAGGAGTCCAAGGGAGTCCAAGTCTACCATAAACAATTAATGTTCAGATCCTGGAGTGAGGTGAAATATTCTGTGGGTGTGTGTGTGTGTGTGTGTGTGTGTGGCATACAGTCATTACATGTCAACTAGCTATAACTCGAACCATAAACACAACAACTGGAGATGGATGTCTAGCCATAACTATATCCAAGTTTTGAAAATGACTAATAAGTTGCTTGTGTGTGTGTGTGTTATAAGATTATTTTTGTTTTGTGGCGGTTTGTGTTTGTGTATGCCTCCTTGTATGTGTGTGTGTGTTTGTGTATCGTGTGTGTGTGTGTGTAAACTCAGTGTCAGTAACAGCCCGTCATGGCGTCACTACCTAGCCCCTGGCAGACCCTGTGTCCCCTGTCAACAGTCTACTCTGTATGCCAGCAGCACACACACGCACGCACACACACAATCAGCCCCCACAGCCAGTGGCGTGCTTGTCTGTGATTGGCTTAGAGCCGGAAAGTGTGCAGTATGCCAGTGGACTCTAATTGGTTTGACCCAGACTAACCCCGTGAATCCTATTGGCCTAAGAGCACGTGAGCCTCTGGTCACTGTAGAGAAAGGCTTTGGTGAAGGCACACCATATACACCCCCAAAACACACACACACTCACACACACACACTCACACACACACACAGAAATGTGGGCCAGTCCAGCGCTGTGGCCCATCATGGGCGACTTTACCAAAGCAAAACTGTGCTGCCCTGAGGGTTGGTTGGATATGGAAGCACCCAGGCACACACACACACACACATCAACTCCCACACACACACACACTCACACGCACACACACACACTCACATACACACACATCAACTCCCACACACACCAACTAACAAGCACAGTGACACACACAGTGACACACACACACATGCACACACACACCATGTTTATAGAACTTTTCCATGTGGGCTCATGCCGTGTGTAACACGCACAGCGGCAAAGCCGTGGTGTCACACAAAACAAAAGTTTGTTGAAAATCTCCATTAGAGACACACAGCAGCATGAGGGTTACACGGCGACACAAACGGACGAAAACATCTGATATTCATACGGTCAAACGTGCTGACTAAACGCGGCATAGACGATGCTTTAAAGAGGGGTTGGGACGCGTGTTCGTGGATTCACTAAATATTTGAAACAGAGGCCGTACACACACTCACACACACACACACACACAGACACACACTCACACACACACAGACACACACACACACACACACACACACACACACACACACACACTCTCTCTCACACACACACACACAGACACACACACACCCACACACACACACACACACTCTCTCTCACACACACACACACACAGACACACACACACCCACACACACACACTCTCTCTCACACACACACACACACACACACACACAGACACACAGACACACACAGACACACTCACACACACACACACACAACACACACACACAGACACACACACACACACACACACACACACAGACACACACACACACACACACACACACAGACACACACACACACACACACTGTGGTGGGGTCAGTGTGAGTTGTTGGGGAGTCTCATCTGTGTGTGGTGCCGTGGTGGTGGTGGGCAGCTCCGCCCAGCTAAAAGCCAGTGAGTCGTGATGGCACTAATGATCTTCATACATCTACATTTATATGCTAATCAGAAGCCCTCAAGCATTTAACACATTCCTCTGTACCTGGAGGACAGGCCGCTATCAGCCTCTTCCTATCCAACACACACACACACAATATCATTTATACAGCACACACGTATGATTCACAAAACACACACATACTTCAAACACGTGTTATACAAACACACACTTTATAACCAAGTACGGTTAGGGTTACACAAACACACATGTCGTACAAACACACCCCTTCTATACTCTCTAATGCAGTTATACCCCACAAATTATATTTACTGGTCTCTTGTTAAAAAAAATGGTATAAAAAAACAAATAAAAAATCATCAGGAATATTTCTGTAATTTTTCTCATTCTTTCTTTCTATATCATGCACCTATGTTCCTCTATCTGCATTCCTCTCCCCCCCCTCCCTCACTTCTCTCTCTTTCTCTCTCTACCCCTCCTCCCCCTTCTCTCCTCTCTCTTCATTTGTTCTGGCAGGTTGAATAATTCAGGCATCCGGCCGGCCGCCCCGGAGTGTCCTGGCAGGGCCTGCGAGGCCCCCTGCGTGGCAGACGGACCCTCCACCTCCACCTCACTGCAGCAGGTAGACAGATGGCCCAACGCACACACACATCCACGCACGCACGCACACACGCACACATACAAACACACTCTCACAATTCTCCTCCCTCTTTACCCCTTTCTTTCCTCCCCTGTTCGTTCTCTACCTCACGTCACACAACTATTCTGCATCTTTCTGTCGTCAAAAATACAACTTGCCCAATTAAACAAAATGAGAAATACATTTAGAAAGTAATGTTAAACAAAACTACAATTAGTCCCAGCTGAGAAATAAGAATGAGACCATTTATACGTAACTCATAAAATGAGCAACAGATATTCATGAACATTTAACAAATTAATAATAACATTAAATAAATACTGCTTTCAAGAAGCACACACGTACACACACCGCACACACTGTGACCTTAAGTACAGGATCTCAACAAAGACAGATAAACGGCACAATAAATTGGCTTTTGATGTGTCTGTGTGTGTGTGTGTGTTGTGTGTGTGTTTCCTCTCTTACCTTGGGTTATAAAGTGCATGTGCGTCACGCATGTGAGTGGCGTCGAGGTCGTAACTCTGTTGCATTCTCCACGCACCACCACATTTGCCGTACTTATCTTCGCTATTTAGCTGGGTCTTGGATAAGTTCATTCTATAACAGAGAGGAGGGTGGGGGTGAGGAGGGGGGCAGAGGAGGAGAGGACAGTCAGAGTGGGCCTGATATGAAGCTGGGGGGGACCTAGGGCCCGCACCCACTGTCTAAATATGCATCCTTCCTTCCCCCCTTCTGTCATTTCCTTCTTTCCTTGCAGAAATCAGCAGTCTGACATCTATATTATTACAGAACAGTCTCCACTTTCTCACCTCAAGAAAGAAAGGGAGATAAGAAGTAAGGACGGAATTAAGGAAGTAAGGAAAGGAGAAAGGAATGAAGGGAGTAAGAAAGGGAAAGAGAGAATGGGAGGAAGGAATTGAGATTGGAAGGAAGGAGGGAACAACATTTGCAAGGAAGGAAGGAAGGAAGGAAGAGGGGAGTAAAGGCAAGCTGCATGTTTATGTAAGTGGACGGGGCCGTAGTCCTGTGTTAGAGTCAGGGAGGAGGCCCTGAGACAAAGCGAGGACACTGAGACACACACACCGACAACTTAGCTATTAACGGCCCCGAGCTGAAGACACCGTTTACCGGCATCTCTGACAGAGAGCCATGCACGGCAGAGGCCCTTACGGTAAAGATTTAACAGAAGGCGACATTTTACCAGGTAGTGTTAACAGGGTTAGCGCGAGGGGGGGGGAGGAGGGGCGTGGGGATGTCTGACACTAGACGAGGGCCGCCTGGACCGTTTAGAGACATACCGGTTTAACCGCTCGGTCGGGCGGGGAGGATGAAAGGGAAAGAGAAAGGGGGGAGGGACAGTTAGCTGTCCATCAAATGTCGGGCCGTGCGTCAGGGGAGGAGCTGTTGCCGAGGTGATAAGGTCACCCTCGGCAATGGAATCGGAGTCGCCGCTTGAAATTCCGAGGAAACAGAGACAGAGAGAGATGTAGCGGAGTGAGGTAGACATCAGTGTGTGTGTGTGTGTGTGTGTACGTGCGTGCCTGCGTGTCTGTATGTGTGTGTGTGTGTGTGTAATGAAATTGCCAGGTGCCCTACATTTAAGAGAAGTCACCCAGGGAGCAGTCCTCTGACTGGCTGGATGAGAACACCTTTTCATTGTGGAGAGAAAGAGAAGGTTGTCTCTGAACACAGAGGAGTGAAGGAAACTCGACTAAATTCAAACAAGGTTGTGGAACCGTTACAATTTTGTAAAGTCAAATATTGTCGAGGTATAAAGCAAACAGTTGTTTGCTATATTACATATGAATGTTTCAACAACCCATTTTAGAACTGGAATATTGCAGCTTGATTTTATAAAGCCTGTTTTGCAATTCACCTCAATCTAATTTTGAATATAAATAATCGTAAATTGTAAATAAATCTAACAAAATTCCTGATTGCATGAAAAACATCTAATAATGGACATTTTTTCGCAACATATGACTTCTACATGGTTAAACATTGGAAACTTTACAAACTTTCAGACGTATCCAAGTTATTTGAGCAGTTACTCATCAGGTACTGGAGGTTTGTCTCAGGGGCCTGTCTGCTGGGAGGGTAAACACCCCAGACTCAGACACTGGCTCGCCTGCTCATGTTTACCACACAAACACACTCCAGGGACACAACGGGAGTGTGTGTGTGTGTTCACATATGCCGTACACGTGTGTGTATTCCTGTGTTGTGTGTTTCCCAAATGTGTGTGCGGGCATTTACAGGTGAATTTGTGCATATGCAGGTGTATACAGTGTCAGTGTGTGTGTGTGTGAGAGTGTGTGTGCGTGTGTGTGTGTGTGTGAGAGAGTGTGTGTGCGTGTGTGTGTGTGTGTGTGTGTGCGTGTGTGTGTGTGTGTGTGTGTGTGTGTGTGTGCGTGTGTGTACTGTAGGGACAGGACACACCTCATCCTGATCTGACACTAGAAGCTCCAGTTTAGGTGCCAAGTTGAGGCCAGTGAGGCTTAGCAGGGGGGAGGAGGGGGGACTAGGGGACGGGGGGGGGCGGGGGGGGCTGGGGGGAGCTGGGGGTGTAACGCGCTGTGTTTAGTTACGGTCCGTCAGATAGAATAAATCGATCTGCTTCTGCCTCTGTTCCTCTCAGTCTGGACTAGCCCGGGGCTAGGTCTACACGCATGCTACATCTAACGGAATACACCAGATTCACGGCATACGCCATGAGATTCACTACAAATTGCATTGGCGAAAGTGCTAACATACACCTGCAAAGACACGCTGGGAGATTATATAAAGACGCACCACTGCTTTGATGAAGCAGGCTTTGCAGCTTCGTAATCGTGTACCGAATTTCACAAATGTGAGGTTTATGAAAATGTAAAGAACTATTTAGGGTAAAAGTGCAATTACTTTACGGTTTGGTGTTAGGGAGGGTTTTACATATATAGAGGGGTTTTATATACAAGCGTTTCAAGACATCAAAAGCCAGTATGCTGTGTGGTTTCATGATTATCATTTTGTTTTTAACTATTCGAATAAGAAAATTTAAAAAACATATATATACATTTGTATAAATGTATAAATATTACACATGCAATATTTATAAGTATTAGTTTTTAAGAGCATAAATAACACCAAAACACCAGAACAATCTCAAGATGCTCTGCTGACAAACACTCAGACATTCATTAACTTAAATAATTTCAGAGCAAATTAAACCACAAAATACATGAGAGATCTAGGCTGAAGAAGACAACAACAAAAGCTCATCCCTTCAAATCCATCGTTTTGCAAAACCTTGCAAGATGTGTCACAACCAAAACAAACGAACCATTCAGACATGAAACCCACACATTCCGTTTGTGTTCACTGAGTTCAGAGCATAACAATACAATGAGAATCAGAAGGACAATTACAACCAATCGTATAGTACAAGCACTTGTGTACATACGTTTACAAGCGTGATATTTCGGGCTCCCACTATATCCCTGTGAAGCCCTGAGCTCCCAGAAGAGACCCTGAGAGAGGAGAGCTGTTCAGGTCTGGGTCTGTGGTTTCTGACCAAGACACACACAACCGCACACAGCCAATCTGGACCGGCAAACACCAATCAAACATGATCAAAACTTCATATAAACTACTAAAAAGTACAAAGGTAAACTAGAAAAGTATTTGGATGCAGTGTAAAATGAGAACACATCACTGTTATTGATGGTGAAGCGATCAGACTGGGAGAGAATGGCCAGGCTAGAGAAGCAGGCAGTCCCAGGCAGACCGGGCTGCCCAGGGAGGAGAGGCTGAACTCACTCTGCTCCGGGAGAAAACCAGACACAACCCATAACATTGTGACCCAAATGTGACCCACACACTAAAGTCCAAATGGAGGAGAGGAGGAGGAGGAGGAGGACAGGAGAGAAGGAGAGGATATGGGGAAAGGAGATGAGAGGACAGAAGAGGACAGGAGTGGATGGGGAGAGGAGAGGTGAGGAGAGGAGGAGAGCAGTGAAGAGAGCATTAACCTATAGGGTTCTACCTGAACCTATTTCACGCTCCTGTCAGAACGTGTAAGAACGGCTGCTGTACACATGCACACACATGCACACGCACGCGCGTACTCTCTCTCTCTCTCTCTCTCTCTCTCGCTGTGAGTGTGCGTGTTTGTGAGTGTCAGTGTCTTGTCGATGCTCAGAGACTCACTCAAGTGTTGCTGCTCCATCTGTGAATGGAAGGACCACGACTGTGTGTGTGTGTGTGATGGTGAGGAGGTGATTGATGAGACAGGTGCCATTCTTCCTAATGCAAAGCCACAAGCCCTGAGGAGAGGAAATGCCACAACCACAGTTTTCCCCTCCTGACCTCCTCCTCCTCCTCCTCCACACACACACACACACACGCACACACGCACACACGCACACACGCACACACGCACACACGCACACACACACACACACACACACACACACACACACACACACACACACACACCACACACACACACACACACACACACACACACACACGCACACACCCCAGGTCATCAGACATGGCTGCAACTGCCCTACCTAATTATCTCCCTTCCCTCGACAGACCAGTATCAACGACTGCACTGTATTAAGGTTGTTTTCGAAGAGAAACAGAACTTCAACCGTACGTCAAAACTAAAACAAGGGTCTGTAAAAACAGGCATTTTTAGTCAACAGCGGCAGTGTTGCAGTCATGATCCATTTGCGTAAGTCTGTGTGTGTTTGTGTGTGCATTGTACAACAATGCTGGTTGGGAGCAGGTAAGGTATTCCGAGACTGTGTGTGTGTGTGTGTGTTACCGTGACTGACGGGAGCTGTTAGCGGGGCGCGCGGCAGATGGACTGAGTGTGTGCAAAGGTGAATGTGACAGCAGTGGAGGGGGAGGGGTTGGGGGGGGGGAGGGGGAAGGGGGAGGTCCCACTTTGTATAGGAACGTGAGTTGCTAAACCTCAAATGAGGGGGGTTGGGTGGTCAGGGCAGAGAAGAAACTGTCCTATTAGTATTCTTAAACAAAAAAGAGAGCGCACACACACACCCACACACACACACACACACAGTAAGGGCAAGATTAAAGAATGATATTAATGTATTCAGGTAGCTCTGCATATTGTAGGAAGAAATGATGAAGCATAAGCAGATTAGGAGGAAACGTCCAGTCAGAGCTTCATTGTGATCTGATTTGTCGCAAGAAAACACCATCTTATTCTACTGGAAGGTCACCACGACAACGCCCCTACCAGTAACAAGTCAACAATGTCAGGAAAACTGTTGAACTTCAATTTTGAGGTTAGAAAACGATCAAAGAACAGAAACAGAGACCACCATGGAGAAGAATAGAGAAGAAGGAGAGAAAGAGAGAGAAAGAGAGAGGGAAGAGAAAGAGAGAAAGAGAGAAGGAGAGAGAAAGAGAGAGAAAGAGAGAGAAAGAGAGAGAAAGAGAGAGAAGAAAGAGAGAGAAAGAAGGGCTCCTGTCCTCTCTCCGTCAAGCACACACATGAAGTATGATGGGGTGATGAGAGCAGGAATATTTCACTGTCGGTCGGCAGACAGCAAGGCCATTTATTTCTACTCCTCTGTCTCTGTTTCTTCTTCTCTCAATCTCTCTTTCTCTATCCATCTCTTCCTGTCTCCCTCTCTGGCTCTTACCCTCTCTCTTTCTCCTGTAGGACAATGAGAATTTTATCAATCCATACAAGGACCGCTCACACACACTCTCCCTGGCATTATAACAGGCACACTCCCACCACAGGACAGAAAGAGAGAGAGAGAGAGAGAGAGAGAGAGAGAGAGAGAGAGAGAGAGAGAGAGAGAGAGAGGGAGAGAGAGAGAGAGAGAGAAAGAGAGTGATAGAAAAAGAGATCATCAGCTAAGATCACAAAAAAAGCTGCTCGACAGTTTCCACCAACTTGATAAAAAAGATCAAGATCAACATGACATGTGGACATGGAGAAACTCCGAACCCAGAGAGCAAGAAAGAGAAAGAGAGAGAAGAAGAAAGAATGACAGATGAGTGGAAGAAGAATGCAGGACAGGTGGAACGGAGAGGCGCCGAGAGAAAAAGAGAGAAGGGAACGAGAAAGAAAGGAAAGAGAAGAAGGCAGGGATGTGGAGACTGAGAGGGAACGGGGTGGAGAGGTTTTCAGAGGAAGCGATCGTCTCTCTTCTCCTCCATCATCCTCTGCTCTGTGTCCCGGAACCTCCCCTGTCTCCACAACCATGGGCTGTACTGGCTAATTGCAGCATGTAACACTGGAATGGTCCCGTCAAGTGTGTGTGTGTGTGTGTGTGTGTGTTTCAGACGCTATGATTTCCTCCTACAAGCCAGAGTGCCCTGTCACACAGACTGATGGATTGAGCATAAATCAGAGAAATTGACAATCACATCATCAAGGCCTGTTCCCCATCTCTCTCATCCCGACAACGCTTTGTACACGCATTAGTGTGTGTGTGTGTGTGTATGCAACATATCTATGTATGTGATTGCATTTTACGGGTGCGTGCACGCAAACGTGTGTTTTCACAGAAGCCACGTATTGCCCCACTTAAACAAAAGGAAACCCCTCTCCCACCTCTCCTTCCAAACACACACACACACACACACACACACACACACACACACACCACACACATATACACACACCCACGCGCTCACCTCCCCCTCTCTCTAGGGTGAATGGGCCCACTCAGGAGGGCTCTCTCTTTTAACCAGAGTTAATTACCCCTGGAATGCTTCACTCTTCACGTGAGAGGAGGCCGTGTGTGTGTGTGCGCGCGTGTGTGTGTGTGGCCGCGCGGGGACAATAGGAGAGCCGTCCGATAGGCCGGGAGGACAAACAGACGTGAAAACACACACACACGGCGCGACACCTTCTCTCCGAGGGTCACCGGGACGGGGAGCTGAGTGACACGCACGCGCACACGCAGACACGCACGAGCACACAGACACGCACGCACGGATGCACAGGCACACACCTGCAAACACACGCAAAAACACACACTAATACACACGCATGGCAGAGACACACACACACACACACACAAGCACACTTCTAACACGCAGTCAAATCAGCACGGCACATATTGACATGGTTTGACAGATGAATTAAGTAAATGATTTTATAAGGAGATTAAAAGGAATTTAATTTACGCAATCTCCCTCTTTTCCCCTGATCCCCCCCTCGAGTGTTGTCCTCTCCTCCGCGCTCGGGAGAACGAGTGAGCGAGGAGCGAGGGAAGAGAGAGAGAGAGAGACAGAGAGGGAGAGAGAGAGAGGGAGAGATAGAGAAAAACATAAAAATCATCAACTTTTCTTCAAAGGAAAGCTGCCAGGAGAATCTGTTTGTTCCAGACTGTCAAAATGAACCCAGACACAGAAAACATTTGTTTTCCTAAATGTTAAATCCATTACATGTCGTCCAAGCATTCTAGTGAAGGAGATACAAAATAATTTCTCAATATTCAAATGTATCATCGTGTTAATATGAAATGTTATATTATGAAAAGTTAAAAAAATTGTTGTTGTGAATTTTCATGTAAAATATTTTGTATTTATATTTATTCCAAATAATTACCACAATAATCTGCTCATGATCATATCTGATATAGATTTAAGAAAATTCTGTCTTTTACAAAGCGGAAGTGTAAAATCAACAAAGTATTTTAGAAAGCAGATGAATAAAAGAAAAAATAAGATTTACTAAAATGTTTTCTAATATGTGTTTGATTTAATACAATTTTCTCCTCCTTTGCACAGTAGTTTAAAACACCAACACATGCACACACACACCATGCACGGTGTGATCCAAATTGAATTTGCCAAAATACATTCAGATGGATTTTTCTAGTCGCAAAACAAAAATTACCACAAGTTTTATACGTTTTAAGTCTTTTGCAATCTGTTTCCTTAAACAGAAAACATTTTCTATTTCCAATGCGTGATTAAGAATCCCAGGCTGTTAGCTGTATAACAGAAGAGCACACTGCCGCCCTGGTCTGGTTAACTTGTCAACACATTTTTCAGCCCTTCCCATTCACTCGTCAGTATTTAACAGCTCATTAAAATACTGTTATCCATGCATCGAAAATGTAAGTAAAGATTCCTCCTTCAGCCTCCGATAGCATGAAGGTAAAGAATATAGTGAAGAGTGTAAAAAGCAAGAAGCTCTGTTGTTTGAATCAGACTGACAGCAGCTCCCGGAGCTCCAGGCCCCTCCAGTCACACAACTAACAACTAACAACTAAAGCAAATATTTATAAATTAACAAACACACCAACTATGGGTCCGGGGAAGAAAAAAAAACAATTATACACCGCTTAATGATATGCAAATTAAATATATGCTCGGTATGAAGGGGAAAACAATTATGATAATAACTAATGAGCTGTTTGTTAATATTATCATTATTATTATTATCATTATTATTATCGTTATACCTAATACATCAATTAGTTTCCTGGTCGTCAATCTCTATTCGAGGGACGCGAGGTGAGGATGCGCGTAATTACTAGAGCCAAGCTTCTGCAGGGATGGACGAAGGGATGAAGAGATGGAGGGACGGAGAGATGGGAGAGATGGAGGGATGGAAGGATGGAGGGACAGAGGGACGGAGGGACGGGAGAGATGGAGGGATGGAAGGATGAGATCTCTAAGCCCGGTACCAGACCGATACAGATAAATAGATACACAGATACATATATACATAGATAGGATATCCATACACATATCTACATACAGGTATATAAGCTTACAGACAAAACCTGCTTATCTCCAGCTTTCAACAAACTACACTTCAAATAGCTTTCCAGATGCTTCGCCCTATGTGAACCAATCACACCCTCACACGATACAAACTGGCAAATTTCAAATATCCCCAAAATGCATTTAAATGGATACAAATATTATTATTTAGAAAAGAACAAGTATCAAATTGGTATTTTTGGGGACAATTCCCAGATAGTTATCGGAACATACAGCTAATACTTTGGAATCACACACACACACACACACACACCTGCACCAGAATGTCCAGCAGTATGCTCTCACACACACACAGCATGCGTCGGATGCCGGTTGACCAGACTGTGTGGTCAGGGTCTTCACAAGTTATTTCTGTTCTGTGTGTGTGTGATTATACATGGGTGTAGATTCTCCGTGCATGTTAAATATGAGGTTAAATAATTATACACACGTTTAGATGAATACTGTTGCCAGTCTGCTGTTGTGTGTTGATGACCCTGAGTGAAGTAGGTCTCAGACTAGGAAGGAGAGCAACGATCCTCTCTCTCTCTCTCTCTCTCTCTCTCTCTCTCTCTCCTCTCACACGCAGTCCAGGCCATAGGTTAACACTACCTGTGCTTCTCTATTCTCTCCACACACACACGGACACATACACACGCACGCCACGCACGCAGACACCCAAGAACAAAGTTGTCCAGCTTTTCAATGTACATCCTTTTTCCAAATTTTTGATTTCCTTGGAGGAGGCTGGAAGTGTGCAAGTAATTCACTTCATGAGACAATAATTCAATTTTAGATTCTATCGAATCCAAACAGTTGCTCCCACACAAGCACATAAAATAAACGTTCCTGTGTTTACTAGATCTTTTTTTTGCAGGACACTGGTTTTTCCTCTTCTATCTCGCATGTGGCTCTACTTGCAGAAGGTGTGTTTTCGGCGTGTGTGACTGACACTCTCTCTGCATGATTGGATATTTACATAAAACCCTGCTCAGTCACACACACACACACACACACACACACACACACACTGCACCTACACATCTCCTGTCTGTGTGCTACCAACCAGTTAATCTGCATTTTTAACGCTGTCCTTAACACAAGTGGAAAAGAGCAGAGCGCTGGCTAAAGGAGCAGTGTGTGTGTGTGTGTGTGTGTGAGTGAGTGTGAGTGTCGGAGCCGTGTGTTCTCCAGCCGGTGCTCTCTAAAGCTTCTGCCGGGCCACATGCTGAGCCGTCCGTCTGAAATTCAACCTCTCCTGGCATTTAGGAGCGCTTTCTCCCCCTCCTCCTCCTCCTCCTCCTCCTCCTGCTCTCCTCTCCTCCGCTCCGCTCCGCGCGCCTGCACGCTCTTTTCCCTGCCTGCCCCGCTCTCTCCCTCTCCCGTCAGACGCATGGACCGCTCACACACTCACCCCCGTGCAGCCCTGACACCAGAGACAAAACAACGGATTCGAAACACACACACACCCACCCACTCTTCTCTTAAGTGTTGTGGAAGCCACATCTCTCTGTGTTGGGACAGCCATGTGTGTGTGTGTCCTACTCAGGTGGCTAACTCTCATGCTGTGCTGGTCTTTCTACCGCAGCCAAGCACCGGCGGACGGACACCCCGCTCACGCACACACACACACACACACACACACACACGCTCTCACAGACACACACATACTGCCTGTCAGCTGAAACAACCTTGACATGCCAGCGACCACCTCTGCAACATACCACCACAGAAAAACGACACGTGCAAACACACACATACACACATTCTACTCTGACAAATACACACATAAAACACACACGCGCGCGCACAAACAAACAGTGATAGACATTTAGGACAACAAGCAAGTAACAGAGGAAATAGTAGAAAAAGGAGAATGTACCTACTCTTGTTCAGAGTGTAGGGAGAAACACTCGGACAGGGAAAGTTCTACTGCATCCATCAGCACACTGACACCATCCTGCGAGCACACATCCACTATAAATCAAAGTTTTTTTTCCCTCTCTCTCTCTTTCTTTCTCGCTTTCCCTCTCCTTCTCTCCTGTCCTCCTCTCTCTTTCTCTCTTCTCTCTCTCTCCTCTCTCTCTCTCTTTCTCTCTCTCTGTCTGTGTCTCCGGTCCTGATTGAAGACTGCTATATCACCAGAGTGTTGCTGTCTCTCCCAGTGACAAGCCTACAGCACTGCCAGTTGGGACCCAAAGCTGTGGCACTCCACTAATCAAGGACTTAAAGCCACGATTGGAGCTCATGAATATAAAGCAGGACATTGCATATGGAGTCCCTCTGGCCCTATCTGGTATGCCATTGGTGGACAAGAGGCCAATAGAAAGGCTTATGGGCTTGGTCTGCGCACAGAGAGAGAGAGAGAGAGGGAGGGAGGGGTTGAGAGAAAGGAACGGAGCAGGTGGAGAGGGAGGGCACAGACAAAGAGGGGGAGAGAGAGGGTGGGAGGAGCAGAGGAATAACGAGAGTGAGTGAGTGGTGAAGAGAAAGAGAGAGACGGAGAGGTGAGGCAGGATTTAAAGAACCAGTGCATTCTTTCTCTCTTGCCGGTCACCATGGCTCTACTCCTCTTTCCATCTTTCCGTCTCTTTCTTTCTCTTGCTTTCGCTCTCTATGTCTCTCTCCCTTCCTCAATCTCCATCCCCCGGCCCCTTCTCTCTCTCTCTGCCTCTCTCTCTCTCTCTGTCTCTTTCTCTCTCTCTCTCTATCATAACAGTAGTTATCAGAGGAGTCTGGTCCAGAGTTAAAAGCCTCTTAGCCTGATACCAGACATTGTGAATGAAGACCTGTGATGCAAACACAGCATTCCTTCTGTCTGTCAACCTCTCTCTAGCTCTCTCTCTCGCTCTATCTCACTCTCTCTCTCTCTCTACCTCTCTTTCTTGCTCCATCTCTCCCTCTCTCACCATTTTTCCAACCCATCTTGAACTTTTTAATTTAGTTTTATATTTTTGTTATTTTTTTATCTTCAAGATTTGTATGAGAAAATTATAGCTAGTGGGGGAGAAATAAACGCAGCCTTCTTCCACTCCATATTGTGTGTGTAAGAGAAAGAGAGAGAGGGGAAAGAAAGAGAAGGCTTTTGGGTTGTCTAACACAACAACCTTACCTTATAACTTACTAACAGTGGAATTCCCAGTCCCAGACCTACACTCCCAGCAACACACTGCCTTCTGGCATTTGCTACAGGAATATTTCAGGAGATGTTTGGGAATGGTTCAGGAATGATTGTTGCCATGATTGTTGCTGTGCTTCCCCCGTGCACCGCTGGTGTCGGAGGTGGTTTTCCTTGTCCCAGGCTCCCCTTCACCCCTCACCCCCCAACGGGAGCAGCGCTCCGCACGGTGCTATTCCCTCTGCAGGGAACGTTCCGGAGCCAGCCCGCTCCGCTAACTATTGTGTCTCACACTGTCTCTCTGTCTCCATGCTCTCACACACCGGGGGCTTCAAACCCATTACAGTCCTCCTCATCCCTCCCTCTCTCTCTCTCCCTCTCTCCATTTCTTTCTCTTTCTCTCCTCTCTGTGCTTTTTTAATAATAGCAAAATTGCCTAGATTTCCCTTTTTGTCTCATTCTCATTCCCTCTCGTTTCCCATTTCTCTCTCTCTTTCTCTCTCGTTCTCTCTCTCTCTCTCCCTCTGTTCACTCTCACACACCACAAGGAGGCCATGCAGAAAGAAGAGAAGGAGAGCAGTGTGGGTCGGAGGTATAGAAGCAAAGGAGGCTCAGATGAAAGAGAGGGAGCCGTCTGATGATGAGGTTTAGAGGGGCGTAGATAAAGAAAAAATACCCCGAAACCAATCTGGTGGTGTCCCGAGCCTTGAAGTGTGCGTGTGTGTCCGTGTCAACACACAAGGCACAACACGAGCGCCAACACAAACAAAGTGATAAAAACGTATTTCCATGTGGTTATTCATCATCATAATATGTAAGTCATAGACGTGAATAAACGATAGGAAATTGATTAGACCGCACAATCAATTTAGGGTGAAATCAACATCCCTATTGGCTCAGTCTCTTAATTGATCATGTGTAACCAGGGCAACGTCAGCCAGGGAAGTCCAAGGCGTTGGCCGGCCGGCCGTTCGTCCATCTTTGTTTTAATTAAAACACTATCATTGGTGGAAATCATTAGAGGTGGTGTCGTTGATACTGTGCACATAAACACACATGCGCAAAAACACACACGTTATGACTCACACACACACACACACACACACCACACACATTCCTTTGTTATGATATATCCACTGCTCTATGTGCATTGACAAAGATGAGTTGGAATCAATGCAGCCTTCACAGGACAGTAAACAAATACTTTAGTACAGAGGCATGGCCCTCTCTCCTCCATCTATCCGCCCTCTCTCCTCCCATGCTTTTACCATGGAGAAAACTCCCGAGAAGACCTTTAACCATGAGATACACAAATTGTATGTAAGATGATCTTTGCAGTGTGTGTGTTTTTGTGTACGTGTGTTTCTGTCTACGTGTTTGCGACGTTTCTCAGAGTATGTGTGCGGGCTGGTTTTAGGGCAATGAATTTCAGACCATATCCCTAAACATGGCTCCCATCTGTTCCTCCCTCGCCACACACACGCACACACACACACACACAAGCACGCAAGCCATTAGATCACTGCCGATGATCAAAACTGTATATCAATATAAGATTATAAGGAAAATATGTACATATTCCCATCCTCTATAACAGTGTTGTCCTAGCTGAAGGAGAAACAACAACAGCTTTCAGTAAAACTGGATAATCCACCACTTCAAACTACACAGGAAACAGACAACAGAGATTTCAATTTCAGTCACTGTGCAGAGAAGTTACATCTTCATAATTTATTCATCAAAATTGAGTGTTTTTTTGCATGTGTGTGTGTGCAATTCTTTCTGTGTGTGTGTGTTTCTAAAAAGGTATACATTCAATGTCTAGAGTAGCAAAGCATTTGATGGAAGAAAAAGAAAAAGGTAAGAAAAAGGTTTTCAAAGTGTTGCGTAGAGTGTGTGTGTGTTGCGTTGTAAGGGAGTGTGTGTCGTGATGTGAGTGTGTGTGTGTCCAGGGCCATTTGAAATGGATTTTAATTGGTGCCTCTGTAATGTAAATTGAGAGGAGACATGTTAGTGATGCAGTGCGGAGGTTCCACTTCAGACAGGCGTACCTGTGTTCTGGCAACTCCCTCAGGACACACACACACACACGCACACCACACACACACACACACATGGCCACACATACATGTAGTACCAAACAGCCGAAGGCAAACTAAAATACCCCCAAAAAACAAACAAAACAAAGAGCACAGAAACTGTACCTCTCCTGTTATCTCTCTCTCTCTAGCGCCATCCCCCTCTCCAGCTCTCCAGCTCTCCGTTTCTCACCGCCCCTCTCTATTGATCTGGTTGGTCTCCCTGCCTGACAGGGATCTCTGTAGGTGACATGGCACTGTCTGTAGATGCCGGCGCTAAGTTGTGCTCTGCTGAGCTGTGTTGCATTGTGCGTTGTGTTGTGAACTGGAGAAAGAGCAGGAGAGAGAGAGACATATAGAAGCGTTGTGTGTGAGACAGAGACACACACTAAGGCAGAGAGGCAGAGAGAGGCAGAGAGTGAGGGAGAGACATGCACAGGGAGAGGAGAAAGAGAAAAGAGAGACTGAATGATAGAGATACAGAGAGAAGAGAGAGACGAGGAGAAGACAGCGAAAGATGATAGAGAGAGAGAGAGAGAGAGGAGAGAGAGAGAGAGAGAGAGAGAGACATAGCACGTGCCTGGTGAAGTGCTGTATTGTGTTGTTTCTATTGTAGGGATTGTTGCTCCTCTCAGTGGTAAACCTATATTGTATAGGAAGTCACTGGGGCAGCTATTGTCTGACTGTGAGCATGTGTGTGTGTGTGTGTGTGTGTGTGTGTGTGTGCATGTGTGAGGTTACTACGTGCTACGTGTGTTAACAGTTTTCCTTTTTCAAATGAATTCCCATCTTCATCTGCTCTGTGTACTGTACAGTAATTCCTGCTTTGTCTGTGTTCTGTGGATGTATGCGTGTGCGAGACAGAGAGAGAGAGAGAGAGAGAGAGAGAGAGAGAGAGAGAGCAGAGAGTGTGTGTGTGTGTGTGTGAAATGTTAAAGATGATGATGACCCTGTGGTCTCAGACTGTTGACATCCGTAGAGGAATTATCAGGCCTGGGCCGAGCGAGCATCAATCACAGCAGTCAATAGGAGAGGGCAAGTTCATTCAGGTCAGCCCTGCCGTCTGCCTGAGCGTGTGTGTGTTTGTGTGTCTGTTTGTGTGTGTTTGCGTGTATGTGTTTGTGTGTGTGTTCATATATATATGTGTGTGTGTGTGTGTGTCTGCAGGGCCATAGCGGAGCCCTTTAAAATCAACTTGTCAAACGGAGCTGTAATAAATTCAAGAGGCTGGTCACTTTACCAGCTGGTCTCAGGTCAGCCTTCAGCAGGAACGTGTCAACCACTTATAGAGGGAGCTGTGTGTGTGTGTGTGTGTGTGTGTGTGTGTGTGAGAGTCACAGGCAGACAGGCAGGCAGGCAGGCAGGCAGGCAAATGCAGACGGACATACAGACAGGCAGATAGAAGCAGGCCGACAGACAGACATACAAACAGTAAGACAGGGAGGCAGACAGATAGACATAAAGGAAGGCAGGCAGACAGACAGGCTGTCCCAGCTTCTAGGCAAGGGGACAGCTGCAGTTCACCACTGGGCAACAGAGGGCGCTGTAATCTCTGGTCAGTCAGAGCGGAGCCAGAGTGAGAGAGAGAGAGAGGAGAGAGAGAGAGAGAGAGAGAGAGAGAGAGAGAGAGAGAGATAGAGAGAGAGAGCGAGAGCAAGAGAAAGCGAGAGAAGAGAACGAGAGAACGAGAGAACTGAGAGAGAGAGACGATCTCGAGAGAGAGTATAGAGAGATATAGCTAGAGAGATCTAGATCTAGCATCTCTCGCTCTATCTCGCTCGATCGAGTATCCCGGTGTAGTCTGGAGGTAACGGAGGTAAATTGGGATAATAATCTCATTGCCATTCTAAATGTGCTGCTGATGCCTTCAGAGGAGCAGAGCAGCAGGACTGTTTCTCTCCACTTTGAACGAGGAAACATGCACATGCTCTCACATGCACACACACACACACACACTTGCAGCATCTGAGCATCACGTGAAGGAGTGTGTGTTTTTGTGTGTTTGCACGCTTGTGTGCTTTCGTGTTCTTGAATGTGTGTGTGCGCGCACGTGTCAGCGAGGGTCTCAAACATCTAATGGCCTATGAGCAGTCAGAGTTGCCACTTGAAGGAAGGGGCCAATTTCAAAGCCCTCCTGCCTAGACCTGCTCTAACAACCTCTCTCCTGGACTCAAGGGACACACTCACGTCTGCACGGGTGTGTTTCTACCAGGGAAAGTGTGTTTGAGTGTGTGTGGTTGTGTCTGTGCAAGGCACAGAGTAGGTGTGTTTGAGTGTGTGTGTGTGTGGTTGTGTCTCTGCATGGCAGAGTAAGTGTTCAGAAGGAGAAATGACCGGCTGTGTGATCACATATTATTAGAATTTTTGGGGGGCTGGAGTTGTTTTCTTGTTTACAGTGAAGGTAATAACTGGGCCTGAGGCTGGCTACTAAGATGACCGTGTGTGTGTGTGTGTGTGTATGTGTGTGCAAGAACAGTATATAGTCAAAGATCTCTTGACATGTAGCGTCTCAAAAGGAAATCAGTGTTTCACAACCGCAGAAGTGACTGAATAGTAGGAAACAGGAGAAGTGCGCCAAATATGTTCTGGTTAAAATGTAAAATAAAATAAAACAGTCATATATATAAATATACTCTATATGAAAACAGGAAGAGTACTCTTGATTTGAAATGAGGTGACATATCCTCTTCCAAGGCTTTAGGAATGCAATCGGTAAATTGCTACACAAACACACACACACACAAACACACACACACAGCAGTTAATGAGTGATGTGTGAGCTGTGTTAGGACCCAGAGAACCTTTCAGGCAGGTATTTGCTAAAGGTTTTGTCTGAAAAGGAAAGAGACCTTTACAGTCCTTATCTACCACTGCTATTAAGACTTCACAGACCTGATATCAGCAATATACTGGAGGCTCTCTCTCTCCTCTCTCTCCCTCTCTCTCTCTCTCCTCTCTCTCCTCTCTCTCTCTCTTTCTGACCCCCTCCTCCTCCCTCTCTTTGTTGTTTCCAACATTAGCGGAAATCCACGTTTAAAAGTAATGTATGTTGTGCTTAACACAGCATGTGTGTGAGTGTGTATGAGAGTGTGTGTGTGAGAGATAAATTGTGTGTACGGGTGTGAGTGAGATGGTGTGGGAGAAAGTTAAATTCAATAAATTAAAGTATGAGTGCGCAAAACAGTGTGTGTGAGAAAGAGAAACTGTGTTTACTGTATGTGTGTGGTAGCTCCGGGAAAGGGGTCATCAGGGTGTTTGAGGCCCAGGCTGAGGCTGCAGCTGCTGGGAAAAGCTGCCTGGTTTTAGGGGGCTCTCTGGAGCCTGTCACCACTTTCTGTGTCCTCTGAAGAAGGGCTACAGCACACACACACACACACACCACACAGACGTATTAGAAAAAATGGAGGGCATGTGATGTGTTTGTTTTCCACGGAACACAGTACCATGTGAGAGACGTCTCTGGAATGTGTTCCTACACCACATGGTTAGGTTCGGAGGGATTCTCACCAAGTAGGACAGGTGTGTGTGTGTGTGTGAGAAAAGGTGTGTATGTGCACGTGTGCACATGCTTGTGTGTGTGTGTGTGTGTGTGTGTGTTGAAGCGAGTCTCATGTGGTAAAGGTGACCCGAGGCTTCACAAAAGGGGGACGCTGGCCGTTCATAACCTTTCCCTGGGTTTAGTTTCAGGAAACCAAACCTTGGCTTGAGTGTGTGTGTTATCCAAGAGTCTTAGCACATCTGAGAGAGCCCACTGCTCGGCGTGGCACACATGCAGCACATTCAGAAGAGCCCACTGCTCGGCACGGCACACATGCAGCACATTCAGAGGAGTCCAAATGGGAGGCTAGTCTACTGATGATGGGACTGGGAATATGTCTGCCTCTACCTGTTACATCACCAGCCTTAGCAACACACACAGCACACACACACATGCACACACGCACACGCACACACTGGGAGTCAGTGACGGCTACTCAGCTGTCACTGGTCAGAGAGGGAGGGTTGGTCTGACTGTCGGAACGTGACCTCATCAAAAGTGGACAGGACAAGGGAGGCCTTTGGGCCAGACAATGGGTTGCTCCTGCCGACCTCATCAAAAAGGGACAGACAGGATAGAAAAGGCAGATGTGTGTATGCGAGTGTATACATTGTACACACGTGTGTGTGTGTGTGTGTGTGTGTGTGTGTGCTTTTCCTAACACAGGGATAAGGAGCTAACAAACCTCCCAGTATCATCATGGAACAGCTTTATGCAGAGACATTATCTCAGTATGATCCAAAGCAGGGAGGCACTTCTAGAGCATAGAAAGTTTTCTCTTGCTCAAAGTGTGTGTGTGTCTGTGTTATGGCCTAGTTTAGTGAAGGGAGATCACAGTTAGACAGGCAACATGTGCTTATCTTCTGGACTAGCAGGAGCTCTAAGCAAACCCTACTGTGCACCCCCAAGTGTGTGTGTATGTGTGTCTGTACGTGCATGTGCATGCGGGTGTGTTTGTATGTTGTGTATATGCTGTTTGCTTGTGTGAGCATGTGTATAGGCATGTGTGTGTATGTATGTATGTTTGTGTGTATGTACAGCACGCGCACACACACACACACACATGTCCGCACACACATTAAAATACTGAAAGATCTTGGAGGGTAAAACTCAATGAAAAGAACAAAAAAGGCAAAAGGCCGCAATGTTCTGGAACCTTCTGGAACATTCCAGAATGTTTTCACAACAGAACCTCTTCCAGAGACGCAGACATATGGAGCCTAGCACCTGTTTATTTAGAGATCACTGGATTAAAAAACGATTTTGAATTAAAATGTAGTCCCACTGGTAATAGATAGATTAAAAGTGTGTTTCATGGACGTATCTTTTTCTCTGCGTTTAAAAATATTAGACAACATATGTACCGGCCTGGAATCAGTCTCACATGAAGTCTCATGTGTTTCAGCTCTGGTGTTTTCTCACAAGCGTTTCAACAATGACAATCTGTTCTGAGTCAAAGTTGTCCAAAGACGAGGTAGACTCTGCAATAAACACAACAATGTGTTTTCAGTAATAGTATGTGGGAATAAACATCTTGCATCTGTGTGAATGTTTTCAAAAGCAGACACACAAATATGTTCAGTACCACACACGCTGCCACACAAACGCTGGCACACAAACGCTGCACACAAACCTGCCACCAAACGCTGCCACACAAACGCTGGCACACAACGCTGCCACCAAACGCTGCCACACAAACGCGTCATGTTGAGAGATGGGATCCGGAGAAACTCGACGTCACACTAATTCATCCTTATTACAAAACGAGAATAATTCTAATAATGATAAAGAACGTCAAAACAGACGGAAATAGAAAAATAGGCACAGAGAAGAGAGATAGAGGGGGAGAGAGTCAAAGAGAAGAGAGTATAGAGAGGGAGGGGGAGAGAGAGAGGAGTGACACAGAGATAGAGAGAGAGAGAGAGAGAGAGAGAGAGAGTACAGTATTAAAGAACCTACAGCGGAGAGTGTTTCAAGGACAACAGAATATTAAGCATGTCCAGTACATTAAATGAAGGAATGAATGGGTTTGGCAGCTTCCTGGTGTGTGTGGGTGTGTGTGTGTGTGTGTGTGTGTGAGAGAGAGAACGTGTGTGTGTGTGTGTTTATGTCTGCATGAGTGTGTGTCAGTTGTGACAAGTATTTGTATTTACTCCTTGTTTCCTTTACACAACACGTACAAATGCATCTAGTATAGTATACTATATGCTATACTAACCCTATATAGGATATAGTACACAGTACTATCTACAGCACAGGTGCTATCTACAGCACAGGTGCTGCACAGTTTCCCCTCGGGAATGAATGAAGCACCGACAGTCCCACTAATACTCCTAACCTGGTAACCCACAAAGAAGATTCTCCATTTTGACATGCACAGTTTACATCAGGTAACTGATACATCGGCCAAGTTTGTCTTCAGCTAGTATCCGTAACATGACAAACAGGCTGTTCAGAGTGAGTACAGTGTACAGTATGTCGACTAGAATTGCCAATAAAAGGTTTGTTGTAGAATGAGAACCAGAAGCCAGAAGATGTAAATCTCCAGAGGGTAGGCCTCTACGATGGAGGCACACGGCTGAGAGTCATCCGCCTCGCGGACGCACAATCATAAAACATAAAACCCCCCCGATTAATCTGTGTGTGTGTCTAATGATGTGTGTGAGTGATCACTTAAAGGACAGCGAGCGTGTGTGTGTGTTTAAGTGTGTGTGTGTGCACCCGTACCCATGTTGAGTGTGTTTAATGGTGTGTGTGGGAATAATCACTTAAACGTAGGTCGCACTCTGTCTGGGGGGTCTCTGGCAGTGAGCGGGGGGGGCATCTTACTATTGTGATGTCACTGGCATGGTCACATCGGGAAGAAAGGTGGGGGAGGGAGACTGAGAGGTAAGGGAGGGGAGAGAGAGAGAGGAAGAAAGAGTGAAAGAGTGGAAAATAAGAGAGGGACGATTTGAATAAAGAGGGCGAAATAGGTAGTGAAAGAGAAGGAGAGAGCGGAGAGAGAGGGGGAGAGAGAGATAGACAGGAGACTGACAGGGAGAGACCAAATCTAATGTTTCACAATAACACCGCTACACAATCCGTCTGTTGGACTGCTGTGAATTTATAGTTGGCCCAATGATTGCTTCTCAGGCCATGATGGCAGTAAATTGCACGGCCATTTGGTAAATGTGGGCAGTTAGAAGTATACAAGTAATTATTTCCTCAGTTGCTGATTGGGACATAATTCCAACATGGCCCCTCGAAAATGACAGCATTCCGAAACAACTCCGTTTTAATTTCCCAGCTTTGGTAATGAGAGCCGGGGGAGCAGGAGGTGTTTATGTGTTCCCTCCAATGGGGCAAAAATAATTAAACTGTCAAAAGAAAATAAATATGCACAAACAGACCATCATTTTTTTTGCAGCGACGCAGCACCTTGTCCAGCAAGTGACTGTGGGTTTCTTTTTTGTGTGCAGAAAAACAAAAGCAGCGACGACGTGTTTCACAGAGGGCAGGGAGCCACAGGGAACTGTGCTTTCGCTCTGAAATGATATTCAAAGCCTCGAAATAAAAACACTGCAATGACCACTTGACTCCAACCATCAAGAACCCTCTGTTCTCTCTGGAACCTACATGATCCACGTTCTACTTTGAAGGTTCTAGGTGTCACTATCTACATTCTTGATGTATTCTACACCTCCTTTCTCCTCCACCCCCGCCATCCCTCCTACCATCCCTCATCCCTCCCTCAATCTTCGTCCTGCGTCCCACCTCTCCCGGTGTCTCTAAGCGCTGGTGTTAATCCCTGTGGATTAGCAGGGTCTGTGGCATGGGAGGACTGGCCAGCTCGTTAGGCTCAGATTAGATGGATTCAGGATTCCCCCCAGAGCCAGGCTGCTTAATCTGAGGATCCAGATTACTGGACTACAGATGACAGGGGAGAGCGTGAGGGGACAGGCTGTCTGTGGAAGAGTTCGTGGACAGTGCGTGTGTGTGTGGTTGGGGACTGTGTGTTTGGTATAAAGGGAGAAAGAGAGAAGGAAAGAGAACGTGTGTGTGTGTGTGAGAGAGAGAGAGAGAGAGAGAGAGAGAGAGAGAGAGAGAGCGAGAGAGAGAGAGAGCAGTGAGAGAGCGAGTAGAGAGAGAGGAGTACGAGAGAGCGATGGAGTGAGAGCCCTAGCGACGCGACTAGCCAGAGCTAGCGCTAGCTAGCGAGCGATCGCGTCGATAGCTGCTCGAGACGCTATGCAGCAGTGTCGCGCGCTAGAGAGCTATGTGATAGGCCTGGTTAATAGAGATGCATTAGAGAGCCAGTCAGAGACCAGGAGCCACAATTACATTCTGTTAGAGAGGCACATTGGATCTAAACACACACAATTACACAGTGTTATTGGTGTGGCCCGACTCCACACAGAGCCAGAGAGCCGAGTCAGAGAGACAGCACGGGCCCTGCGGAGGCCCTGCTCCTAATACAACCCCCCACGCGCAGCCCCAAATGAAGACAACAAATAGAACTGTTCACTAAGTGGCCTCCGCCAAATGCATGAGTTTCTGCACCCCCTTGAAAATCCCTTGTTTTCATTTTCTCTCTCTTCCCCGTCTGTGCCCCTCTCTTTGTTTTCCGTCGAGTGTGACGCAACGAAATGGTTCTCTGAGCTTAAGACTATACGGTAAGAAAAACTGATCAAAAGAGCAATGGATTATTGTTTGACGTATTAATCTTGAGTGCCTAGCAGTCATCAACAGGGATGGGCTATGTTGAACATACTAAAAGTATTGTGTAAAATTAGATGACAAAATAATCCTTTGTTTGACTCAACCTGTAAGCCCGGACGCATCAGAGGGCACATTCAAAGAATGATAAGAATCTATCTCATATCCTCTTCCCTTTCTCTCTCTCGCTCCCTCTCTCTTTCTCTGGGAATTCTCAGGGTTCAGGGTTAATTGTTAAATTCAGACCTTTGCTCAGAGATTCAGTGCTTTACACTATACAACACAGACACAAAGCCACACACGCAGGCATGCACATACACACATTCACACACAGGCACACACACACACACCTTCTCTCTCTCTCTGTCTCTCTCTCGGCCTCTCTCTCTCACACACACACATAGCTCCATATTCATACTAAGGTCAATGGTGCGCTGGGATACAAATGATTCTGATCAAATATTAATAGGATATGCTAAGTGGCAACACGAAACCTACACTGCTGAGATTCTCCCTGGGAATGGCCCTACCACTGGGATTACACTGGAAATAATGGATCTGTGTGTGCGTGTGTGTGTATGTGTGCGTGTGTGTGTGAACATGGAGGAATACCAGATTTGATATTAACATGACAAATGACTGCTCCTGTCTCATTGTCTAGGTGTGTGTGTGTGTGTGTATGTGTGTGAGTTGGGGGGTGTTGATTGGGGGGAGTGCATGTGTGTGTGTGGGGATGGTAGTCGGGGGCGGGGATGGGGGGGGGGAGTTAGATGTGTAGGTGTGTGTTAAAGGGGGTGGGGTTAAAATATGTTGGTTATTGAGTGGGGCGTTCTTGATAAGGTGGGGTGGTTCAGGGTGTGTTGGGTGGGAGGATGGGGCAGGGGGTGAGGCTGGGAGGGAGGGGCCACTGCTCTGTGATGCAACACGCATTCCTGGGATGTTCCCTACACAGCATCCTAGGCTGAATCCCAACATGTGTGTGCTCCTAGAGTGCATCTGTATCAAGGAAAGTATTCAACACATTATCTTTGGCATTCTCCTAGACAAATCTTAGAATTCCTTTCAAGGCAGATGTGTCATCAGATTGTACACTTGGGTGTGTCCTAGACTGATTCCTACAATACAATGCATCCTAGGCCCTAGGGGCCTATATCAGGAATAATACTAACCTGTGCTGTAAAACAACAAAGGTAGTACAACTCTGTGATAGAACATGTCACTGTAGATCAAGAGGTCACATGTTACAGTCCCGCACCTGTATGTTGCTTTGGATGCACTTTTTGCCACCCAGGTCGTACATTATCACTATTGTTATAACTGGTCTCTTCTTGATCAGAACAACATCATTATAATAGGATGACGAGGAGAGAGAAGATGTGACTGTCCCGGAAAAGTGTTCCACTGTAGTGACACCCTGCTCTCTAGGATCACCGGAGCACAGTACAGAAGCATCCAACTATGTGAGTGTGTGAGAGACAAAGTAAGAGTTTTTGGCTAACAACAAGCCCAAACATTCTTTGTGTGCCAAGCAGTGTGTGTATGTGTGTGTGTGTTTATGTCTCTGTGTGTCTCTGTTTGTGTGTGTGTAGCAACCACCCCCTCTCCGAAACAAAAACAACCACTTAGGCATGAACAGCAGTGCTTGGGAGCTATCAATATTTCATTCAGGTGTGTCGAGGAAAAGAAAGAGAGAGAGAGAAAGTGTGAGAGAGAGGGGAAGAGGGAGAGAGAGAACATGAAAGGGGGAATAAGGGAATAGGAGGGGAGAGCCCTAACCACTCGGAGACAGACTCATGACTGACGGAGTGAGAGAGGAGGGGAGAGAGAGAGAGAGAGAGAGAGAGAGAGAGAGAGAGAGAGGGGAAGGAAAGGAAAGGAGAAACAGTTTGTCTCTGTGTGTGTGTGTCCATGCTTTGTACTGCATGTACACCATGTGTGTGTGTGTGTGTCCCAGGACCCTCCGGAACATTCCCCCTGGTGAAGGGGTGGAGTGAGCTGTTCGCTGAGGGAGCAGTCACTGCCGTGGCACCTCTGACACGACAAGCTAATCTGAGCTCAAATCAATGACGTGTCCAAAACTATAATTGCCACTCCCAAACTGCTTCACCGGCAATATGCTTTCAGCAGAAGCCTTGCCACTGCAGAAATACATTGCACGCTCTGTGTGTGTGTGTGGTTTGTGGTGTGTGCGTTTGTGTTTGAGACAGAGAGAATTTGCTGGATTAGGAGCATTTTCTCATTACAGTCCTGTCTGAGAGAGCTTCCACACACAGCAGAAACTTCCGGCATTGTTGTAGGCCGTCAGACGGCCTGAGAGACGGCCAGATGGACGGACAGGCAGATGACCGTAGAGGCAGGCAAAATGGCCTTAGAGGCAGGCAGATGACCGTAGAGGCAGGCAGACTGGCCGAGAGGCTGGCACACCGACAGGCAAACAGACAGATAGAAACACATCTGAAACGAATTCAGATAAACCCATCCAAAACAGACCCACATGCACACACACAAACACACACTCCACACCAAACCTATGCAATTAGACTAATCACCAAGACAATGAGGCGCACGGTGGACACTTATCAAATTGATCCCCTCCAACCCTCATTTACTTTGTGTGTGTGCTTGTGTGTGCGTGTGCGTGTGCGTGTGCGTGTGCTTGTGTGTTTGTGTGATGTGTGTGTCAGGGTCTCGACTTATAGAGAGCGACTCATTCCGTCGGATGATTGGCCGTGTCACGTCGCCCTGGGCCAATTAGCTTCTGACTTTGGTCACGGCTGGCGATGGGAGCTAATTACAGATTGGTTAACTTTAGCATTTAGCCTGTGTGTGTGTGTGTGTGTTTGTGCAAATGTATTTGTGCGTAAGTGTGTGTGTTGTTGTGTATGCATAAGTGTGTGTGTGTGTGCACAAATGTGCGTAGAAACAACAAGCAAAACACTACATCTGTGGATTTCTCTGTAAGATAAAGGTATCTCTTCAGTTCCCTCACTTTCCAGAGTTCTAGTCGTTTCTGCCATCCCTGTCATCTGCATAGCTTGCGTCTGTGCTTCCCCTAACAGCAAAACAAACATCCCTAACCCTATAACTCTGACCAGGCTGCTACAGAGGATAGAAAGTAGCCTCTTGCGTGTGTGTGTGACCTGCCAGTCTGTGTTAGGCTGGACTGATCCTCCTTTAACCAGAGACAGCAGTTTCCTTAACGCAGACAACACACTCACACCCTGCCTGTCAACCTGTCACCAAGACACTCTTGCTGCTTACACACACACACACACACACACAGAGACCGATAAACCTGGACTCTCAGTGGCCATAACAACAAAGAAAAGCAGTAAAGAGGGATCCACGAGGGTTGGAACCGGAGGAGGGGAATGAAAGAGGTGGAGACACTGAAGATACATGGAGAGGGCTGTGATGCAGAGAGAGATAGAGAGAGGAAGAAGAGAGGAGTGGAGGCAGGCAAGGGGAAAGCGAGGCAGAAGATAAGGTTGAGGAGGAAAGGGGAGGGGAGGGTGAGAGAGAGAGGGGAGAGAAGGATAGGAAGACAGGGGAGGTGGAGAGAGAGAGAGGGGAGAGAAGGATAGGAAGACAGGGGAGGTGGAGAGGAGGAAGAAGCACCTAAGAGATATAATGGAGAGAGAAGTAGAAAAGAAAGGATTGTGGAGGTAGAGAGATGGAGCAGGTTAAAGTGGGGGATGGACATGCAAGGGTTGGGAGGAAGAGTGAGAAGAGAGAGAGAGAGATAGCGAGAGAGAGAGAGAGAGAGAGAGAGAGAGAGAGAGATAGATAGATAGATAGATAGATAGAAAGTGAGAGAGAAAAGAGGGAGGAGAAAGGTAGATAGGACAAGGGAGAAAGGGAAAGACAGGGAGAGAGGGGGTCTGGGAGATGGAGGAGGCAGAGAGAGAGAGAGAGAGAGAGAGAGAGAGAGAGAGAGAGAGAGAGAGAGATAGAGAAAGGGAGAGAGAGAGGAAGAGAGGGAAGGAGAGAGGGAGGGGGTGGAGAGTTGGGGGTCTGGGAGATGGAGGAGGCAGGGAGGTGAGGTTGACAGCCAAGGCAGGGTTGCTGAGCTCTGAGTGGCTGTCTAACAAGGTGCTGAGTGGGGGGAGCCCTGGGGACTGTCTGCTCCCTTACCCCCCAAGATTAGACAGCCGCACTCAGCCCGCACGCGCTAGCAACACGCTAGCCACATGCCAGCAACACAGGAACCAGGACAGGGACACACCAGGTCCCTAAACCATGACATCCATAATGTCTCTCTCTCTCTCTCTCTCTCTCCTCTCTCTCTCTCTCTTTCTCTCTTCCCATCTATCTTTCACTCTTTCCTTGCTTTGTGCTTCCCATTGCATTTCTCTCTGTCTCTCTCTCCCTCCCTCCCTCTCTTCCTCCCTCACTCTCTCTTTCTGTCTGAGGGCCTTTTCACACCTGAACATCTCTTTATGTCAGAACAAATTGGCCGAGCCTCACATCTCTCTCAATCTGTCTGCTCCCCACTCAACCGGAGAGACACGGACAGAGATGGAGAGAGAGACCAAGAGAGAGAGAGAGGGGATGGGGATGGGGGTTAAGAGAGGGGGGGGGGTGTGAACTTTGAGCTATGGGAGAGAATGGAAGGAAACAATATCATGGAGAACAACACAAAAAGATCAGAAAGACAGCAGAGGAGGAGAGCGAGAGAGAGAGAGAGGCAGAGATAGAGTGGAATAACATAAAAGAAGGGGTGGGTGTAAAGGGGGCAGATAGTAAGGAGGGAATGGATGTGATAGAGAGACAGATAGATGACTGGAGAGAGAGAGAGAAGGAGAGCAGACTGCTGCAGTTGAGTTCACATGAGAGCGCTGACACTTTCAGTCCTGCTCGTGATCTCTCCTTCTCCCTCTCTCCTTCTCCCCTCTCTCCTTCTCCCCCTCTCCTTCTCCCTCATCTCTCCTGCTCCCTCTCTCCTCCCTCCCTCCCTCTCTCCTTCTCCCTCTCACTATTTATCTCTCTCTCACAATTCTTTTCTCTGTCTTTCTCTCACTCCTTCTCCCTCTCTCCTTCGCTCTCTATCCATCTCCCTCTCTATCTATCTCCCCCTCTCTCTCTCTTTCCCATCTCACTCCTTCTCCCTCCCTCTCTTTCTCCCTCTCTCCCTCCCTCTGTCATCTCATACTACTTTCATATGAAAACATTCAATTAAGTCTAAAAGCCTTCACTTCAAAACGTATTTTAACATCAAATTCTAAATTCTAACCATACACTGTATGACCAGATAGAGTGTGTTGTGTAACGGGTGGATAAGGGCTGCATACTGGTGTGTGTATTGGTGTGTATGTGTCCATGAGTGTGTGTGTGTGTGTGTGAGCAGACATTGCGTGTGCAGTAATTATCCCAATGAAGGCTTGTCTGGGATAAGCTGTCACCTCATGCTCCTAAGGTCAGAACACACACACACACACACACACACAGAAACACATAGCACAACATACACACAACACACACACAGAGACAGACATAGCACAACATACACACAAAACACACACACACACACACACAGGGATGTGCACACCACAAACATATCTACCTACACTTACACGTGTATATAACACACACAATCATATTTATATTTATATATATATATATACATTCACATGCTGAATCATATAGAAGCTGTGGGAGATCAGAAGAATGGACAGAAATAATAGAATCTCCATCCCTGTAATCCATATTCATTCTTCTCTGCTCCATCTCTCCTTCTCTTCCTCCCTTCCTTCATCCCTTCATCCCCACACTCTATGCTTTCCCATATCTCACATTCAAATGAGTTGTCTTTGCACCCTTGTTAAGCACACACACACACACTCTTTTCTGCCCCACTGCACCCGTGATGGCAAATTGAGCGCCTCCTGTCTCTTCCTCTCTGTTTCTTACCGTTCGCTTCCCTCTCCTCTCTCTGAGAGAGCGAGAGCAGGAGGATGTGGATCAGAAACCAGCAGATGAAAAAGAGAACATGCTGATCCATCTATATTTCTTTCTTTATCTATCTATCTATCTATCTATCTATCTATCTCTCTCTATCTGTCTATCTATCTATCTATTCATCTGTCCGTCCATCCATCCATCCTTCCCCCCTCTCTGTCTCGATCATGGCTGTATCAGTGGCGTGTGTCGGCGTCATTAGAGTCACGCGCTAACAGGGGCCGCCACGCCACGTATGACAAATACGGCGTCCTCTCGGGCCCTGGCTGCCACGGCGACAAAGAACAAGGCTGGAGATTCCATCGCCTTCCTTAATTATGATGCTGTCAGAGGAACTACGGAGCAATCCATAACAACACAGAGAGATGCTCCCGGAGAGATGATGGAGATGGAGGGAGGGGGAGGGATGGGGGGGAGGGGGGAGGGGGGAAGATGGACAGAGATGAGGTGAGGAAGAGAGAGAGAGAGAAACAAGTAGAGAAAGAGTAAAGATTGATGGGTGGGTAGGTTGGCATGTAGGTAGGTAGGGTAGGTATAAATGATTAAATACTCAATCCCCCAAAAATATGCAA
Organism: Mallotus villosus; assembly: GCA_903064625.1. Taxonomy (NCBI): domain Eukaryota; kingdom Metazoa; phylum Chordata; class Actinopteri; order Osmeriformes; family Salangidae; genus Mallotus; species Mallotus villosus. The sequence continues at coordinate 95,054 of CAEFZP010002979.1, forward strand.
GGCTGTAAATGGTGCGAAACACAGGGTTAAATATCATTATACCAAATGCCATTCTCTACAAAACAATTTAACCCTTGTGTCACACATATATACAAAACAAACTACGAAACAATAAAAGTGAGAACAATCTTCTGGACTGTATCTGTACTTGTATTGTGCGCGGTAGTGCTCATGTGGATGTGTGTGTGTAGGTGTGTGTATGTGTGTGCGTGCGTGAGAGAACATCTATATCACCAATGATGACACGTCTGGTACCTTGGGAGCCCATTAAAGAAATATGGAGGGCCCAGACCAACTAACCCAGCACCTGACCCCCACACCCCAGCTCGCCTAGTCACCCCTACCCCACAACCCTGGCCCCCAGCCCCCAGCCCCCAGCCCCTGGTCCCCCTGCCCCAACCCCCAGCCCTGGTCCCCCTGCCCCCAACCAGAGAGTCAGGGCAGTATGCCGCCCCTGGGCTGGAGAGCTGGAGACCCAGATGGCACACATAAATCGACTCCTAGACCTTTAGTTCCTTCACACAAACACACACAACAACACAAACGCACACACACACACACAAGGAAACACAACAATGACAATGTTACAATTCTGGAATTCCCAGATCAGAGAGCGAGAAATACCTCCCCCCCCCCAGTAGCCACATCTCCTCTGACTGTGTCAACATTCTATTTAACCTCTATGTGACATTGCCCCCCACCCCCAACCCCTCTCGCACCCCCCCGACCCACGCACCCACACAAGGAACATCCCTAACCCACCTTCTCCTTAGCTCACGCCCCCTCCTATCCACTCACACACACACTCTCACACAAACACACGTACGCCTAAAACACTCACCCGTCCCCCATTCACCACCGAGGACTGGAGAGACACGCACACCACAAATCAGGACAAAGTCTGCCTTCGTTGGGGTCTGTCCTCCCCCTGTTCTCTCGCTCTCTGCCTCTGTTACTCCCTCGCTCCCTGCCCTCCCCCCCCTCCCTCCCTCGCTCCCTGCCCTCCCCCCCTCAGCCCCTCCCTCCCCTCCCTCTCCAAACTCGTTCAAGCACAACTAAGCCTGTGTTTGGGCCCCAATGAGAGCAGTTACAACAATCAGGGCTTTTCACACTGTCTGATAGTCTTAAAAGGTGCAGAGATCAGACCTCTTCCACCGTCCAGACACACTCACACACACACACACACTCTCTAACCCGCACACATACACACAGACTCACACACATTCTACTACACACTACATACACACACTCTCTAACCCGCACACATACACAGACTCACACATTCTAACATACACAGTAACATACACACACACTCTAACCCGCACACATACACACAGACTCACACACACTCTAACATACACACAGAGACACACACATTCTAACATACACACAGAGACACACACATTCTAACATACACACAGAGACACACACACTTTCACACACTGGAAGTGGTCTGATGCTTCCGGAACAAGTCAACTTCCTAGAGCAGAAAACACATCACAAACACAAGCATACACACACACACTCCTTAAGACATCCACCGATTGACAGACTTAAGTGAATTGTACAAAAATACACAGTCATAAGGTCCAACATCAGATACAGCTGCAGTAAATGTCGGTTGGTTGGTTAAAGTACTACGAAAACTACTTTTCAAGACATCCTTACAGTAGTGTATGAAGAGTCACAATGCCTTCACACACCTTTAATGCCTACAAAAAGACATGAAGACAGAATCCATTTGACCATAACACAGTCTGTACAGTAAAAACTGTGTGTAAAAACACACACACGCGCACACACACACACATGTACACAAAGTGTTGAAGATGGGGTAGAAATTAATTCACTGACCACATTATCTGTCTACCTCACCATAACCCTCACCATATAAACTAAAGACAAAGAAAGGTGTGTGTGTGTGTGTTAGCCTGGAAATACATATCTTATATTAATCCACACACTGCTGCCTTAATACAGTTGCTCCCTCTACACACACACATCCACACACACACACACACACACACACACACACACACACACACACAGGCTCTTAGCCACATTGGGGTCACTGCACACGCCGACAGGTCTCCTCAACAGGGTTACGCTGCACAAAGTCAGTCTTACCTAATATGGGCGCTGCATCCTCTATCACACCCTGATGATCCAATTAGGCGTGAGATCCTCCCCAATCAGGGGCCAGCATGGCCGGCTAACTGACAGGCGGGCGGAGCCGCAATCTCTTAAGTGCTTTTAAAGGATTACTGATGTGAGGAAGGAAAGAAGGAGGAGAGAGTTGGGAGGAGGGGAGGAGGAGAGGATGGAATACCTTGTGAGGTGCGAGGGAGGGAGAGATGGAGGGATGAAAGGATAGAAGTATGACAGGGAAAACAGAGAAAAAAGGAGGAAAGCGTGAATGAGCGAATGATGGATAAAAGGAGGGATGGAAAGAGGGAGGAACGAAGGACATGAGAGAATGCAGGGGGAGACGCGAAGAGATGGAGAGATAGAGCGAGGAACGAAGGGAGGGAGGGATGAAGTGCTAGAGGAAAGAAGAGAGGATTTATGGACGAAGGGATGGAAGGAATGAGAGCCAGGTGGAAGGAGGGATGTGATCCTACACAGTTCGGTCTGAATAGCTGATCGTTTGGAACTGCGGCGCTGTCTGTGTTTGTCACGGTTGACAGGGTGCATGTGTGTGTGTGTGTGTGCGTGCATGTGAGTTTGTTCGAGCGTGCACGCGTGCGAGTGCATTTGCGAGCGTGTGTGTGTTCACGCCACACAATCAGCGTGCGTGATCTTAAAGGAAGTGATAACGCCCAGACACCTGACTCCACTGAAGGCCCCTTATCAGGACCCCTGAAAGGGCAACCGTGAAGAACGCCTGTGCAGAAATGGCGGCGAACGGTCTCGCCAGCCCAAATGTCCCACAGGAGAGCGGCCTATCTGCAGCAGCCGCCGTGTCCTAGCCACGCTGAGATTAGACGGAGGCTGGCCCCTCGGCCGCCGGGGCTTTCATATCACATCTACAAACACCACAGCCATTTGTCACACGCACACACTATCTACAGCACACCGTTTAGACAGGGCACCTGTTATGCCTGATGAAGAGAGAAAGGGGAGGGGGAGAGAGAGGGAGAGAGGGGCGGGGAGAAGAGAGAGAGAGAGACAGAGAGAGATGATAGAGTACAAGAGAGAGGGAAGCGATAGAGAGTCTCGAGTTTGCTATCTCTCTCTCTCTCTCTCTCTCTCTGCCCTTTCTCTTTCTCTCTCTCCCTCCCTTTTTTTCCTCTCTCTCTCTCTCTCTCTCTCTCTCTCTCTCTCTCTCTCTCTTTCTCTCTCTTTCTCTCTCTTCTCTCTCTCTCTCTCCTCACGTCTCTCTTTTTTTTCTTTCCCTCCTGTATTTCTCTGGTAATCTATTGTGCACAAAGGAGCCAACGGAAACACCATTGGTTTAAAGGTTGCTTTGTGAGTTTATCAAGGTGGTACGTAGGTGTGTGTTTATGTGAGTATGTGTGTGTGCATGTGTGTGTGGTGTGTGCATGTTGTGTGCATGTGTGTGTGTAGTAGAGTTATTAGTGTACTGTAAGATTGAGACCACGTCAGTTCATTCTTTAATTGACGTCCTTTTGCCTTCCCGCAGGAACTTAGACACACACACACACACACATATCTTAGCCAAGGGTGACCTCAGCATCGTCCGCCTCATTTGCATAGAGGTGTGTAACTGCATCCAATCAGCAAGCTCAGAAAGGCGGGCAGGGACACGGGGTTGGAAGCAGGAAGCAGGAAGCCATGATGGAGAATATTCATAACGCTCATCACGTTCTACCTCGTCAGGATTCAGCTGGAACCACCCTAAAGCTGGACGGATGCAGCTGTGATTGACCTTGATCATGACAATATGCTGGAAATGATGTGATTTTTGACTAACCCTAACCCTGGATGGAACTTTGTCCCCTGTTATATTTCTAACCCACATCCTGCTGCATGCGTACGTCAGGGTTTGAATATCCATGTGTGTGTGTGTATGTGTGTATGTGTATTCCTCTGGACCAATCCACAATGAGTTCCATGCAGATGTCAGCTAGTTAAACAGCTGCAGTGAGACACTTTACATCACGGCAGTTTGACAAACACACACACAGAAACACAATAATAGTGGCTATACAGAGAAGAAAAAACTAAGACAAGTGTGCCCACACACACACACGCACATATACACACACACACACACACACACAACACACACACACACACACACTCCAGAGCACTCGTCTCTCACTCCAGCATTTTAAGAGGCCTGTTTAAAGCGTCTCTGGAAGCTCCTCTCACACATTAATCAACCGAGGCTCTCACTCACAGACGCACATCAATTACCAGGCTTTTTAAACAACCCTTCCCTCCGCAGTCACACACACACACACCGACACACACACCCACACACGGATGCTGGCACACCCACATACACACATACTGTCCACAAATAAACACATACAAAGCATCATGCATGCACACATGCACTGTACACACACACACACACACACACACACACACACACACACACACCTGATTAGGGCATGAGGGCTAAGGGTGCTAGTCTCCAGCCAGTCGTCTAGTGTATTAAGACAGAGCTAGCCTATTGTCTCGGTGCACAAACAAACCCTGGAATGCATCACAAGTGAAAAGCCCACGTAAACTCACACACAATTAACACACAGAGAGGTAGGCAGGGCGGGAGAGAGGGAGGATAAGAGAAAAAGAGAGGGGGATGAGGGGGAGAGGGAAAGGAAAAAAATTCCCCCTAATGAAATCCAGCTTGCTAATAATAAAAAAGGACATTGCTATGCAAGAGCTGGCCTTGTGCTCCTTCCCCTTCTCACTCTCTCTCCCTTGTCATTCCTTCTCTACCTCGGCAGTCCTTCTCTCTCTCTCTCTCTGTCTCTCTCTCTCTCTCTCTCTCTCTGTCTCTCTCTCTCTCCTCTCTTCGTCTCTCCTCTCTCACTCTCTATCTCTCTCTCTCTCTCTGTCTCTCTCTCTCCTCCATCCTCTCTCTCGCCTCTCTCTCTCTCTCTCTCTACTCTCTCTCTCTCTCTCTCTCTCTCTCTCTCTCTGTCTCTCTCTCTCTCCTCCTATTTCGTCTCTCCCTCCCCCCTCTATCTCTCTCTCTCTCTCCCTCCCTCCCTCCCTCTCCTCTCTCTCTCTCTCTCTCTGCCCCCTCTGCCCACAGGAGAGTGCTTGCCTCTATTCACATGAAAGACAATTAGGCCCAGGAACATCAAACCAGGAAATATGCGGTGCTGCCCAGGGTATTCAAACAAGTGCCCCTCCGTGTGCAGGCCTGACAGACAGCCTTCCTCAGAGGCCCTCCTTTCTTCTGTGAGAGGGGGGAAGAAAAGATGGGGGGGGGTGAAGAGAGGGAAGCCCCTACATCTCCGCTCTCTCCAAATGCTCACTCTTTAGAATGTATTACAGTAACCTATGTGTGTGTGTGTGACGTGTGACAACTGAAGCCCAGACAGAAAAAAACAGGCCAGATCAGACTAGCTCAGAACAGACTAGACTAGACCAGTCCTAACTATCCTAGCCTAGCCTAGCCTAGCATATTCCACATATCTACTCAATACACACTTCCACAGGAAACTGCCAACAGATAAAAAGTAGAGACAGGACCTGAGGAGCACACGAGCACACACACACACACACACACACACACACACAAACACACACACTTAAGTAGCCACAGCAACACACACCACGTCACAAGGGATACCTCTGCATTGATCCACCAGATATTTCCCACGATATTGAGTGTTTCCAATACCTTATCAATACACTATCAATACGTGGACCACTTAGGCTCTTTAGGGCTGACTGAGTAACAACTCTGCTCTAATGACTCCAGATTGAGCTCCTTTAAAGAAAAGCGATTCTGTTCCTAGAGGTCGCTTGGTCTGCTTATAACTAATGAAACATGATAATTAATTGATTCAACTGACCCCAAATGAAATTAGTCTCAACCCATAGAAATTTAATAAATATGTTTCTGCTTGGCGATGATCTATAAAGTTAGCATGATTGCTGAGAGAGAAAAACACATTCATAGCATATGCATTCTGCAGCACATTATTGAGAGACATTCAACAGGAAGAACAGAATTCTGAGTCTCCCCCCCCCAACACATACACACACAGACCCAAACACACAGATAAACACAAATGCTCACACACACACAGATCAACACACACATGCACATGCACACCACACACACACACACACACACACATACACACACGGTGAAGGGATGGAAAGCTGACCCAGGCAGGAGTGGGCTAACATGCGGTCCAGGAATAGAGCAGATCGATGGAGGGATGGAGGGATGGAGGGATGGGAGGAGGAGGGATGGAGGGATGGGAGGAGGAGGGAAAGGAGGGGGGGATGTTCTCCTGGGTAGGGGGGTGATACTCTTTCTGAGTGGCTGTGAGACAAGATCCTGCCCTAACCAAGACTGTGAATGGAGGATAGGAGAGCAGAGGAGAAAAGAGAGAGGAGAGAGAGAGAGAGAGAGAGAGAGAGAGAGGAGGGAGAGAGGGAGAGAGGAGATAAGAGATAGGAGAGAGAGAGTGAGAGGAATGGGAAGAAGAGTAGAGAAAGGGAGAAGAGAGAAGAGGAGGAAAGCCCCATCATGTGTTTTTGCTAGCTGTAAATACCCAGGTATTGATGAGGGGGCAGTCAATGCCCATCAGAAAACAGAGCCCACCATTAGCCAACCAGTCAATGGAACAAAGCATGCTGGGTAACTCTAGCCCCCCCGCCCCCCCCACCTCGCCACGGGGACACATCGACAGCAACATGACTCCCCTCAGGGACCCCAAACCACACACACAGAGACATGCACACACACACACACACACACACACCATACACCACAGAGTTTAACGCCTTCATATATCCAGACAGTTCACTTAGAAATGTTTTATATAATACTTTGTAACTTTTCTATCTAATCTCCCTGTCATTCTCTCTCTCTCTCTCTCTCTCTTCTCTCTCCATGTCTCTCCCTTTCTCCCTTCTCTCTCTCTCTCTTTCTCACCCCCTCCCTTTCTGGGTAGGGGGGTAAAGCTTGGTTGCCAGAGGCTTAGGGGGTGGGGGTGGGGGGTGCTGAGTGAATCCTCATTAGCAATGTAGTGAGAGATGAGATGGCATTAGCCACGCCACCAATCAATGAGAAAACCACTGAAGCTAGCCAGCTAACGCTACGGTACTGGCTATTTATAGAGACTGGTGGGCTCTCACACACACACACACACACACACACACACACACACACACACACACAACACACACACTCACAATCACATCATCTCAAAACTCATTTGGGTGTCTGACAGGATGGAGGGATGAACTGAGGTTGAGGGTGGGATGGTGACGGGATGAGGGAGGTATGAAAGGAGGATGAGGAAGGATATACCGGAGGGACGGAGGAAGGATGTGGAGGATAGGGGATGTTGAAAGAGGGATGGAAGGAGGATGAGGGATGCATGGATGGATAGATGGTCATACTAGTGACATCTCGCACGTCTATGCGTTTCTACTTCATCACAATTCTTTCACCCTTCTTTCTCCAACTCAAACTGTTTGTCTCGATCACTTTGCCACATCCGTTCTTTCTCCCTCTCTTCCAAGTCAATTTCTCTCTCCCCGTCTCTATCTCTCTCTCCCCGTGTCTCTCTCTCTCTCCTACTTTATGTCCCCCCCTCTCCCACCCCCTCTCTTATCTGTTTTCCTGTTGGGAGTAGGGCAGATTAAGAGCATAAACTTGGCTTTACTTATCATACTGGAGCCAGAATACCCTGGTAGGAATACAGGATGTCGTCACATCTTAACCCTGGGCACACACACACGCGCGCGGTGCACATACACAGACACACACACACGCACAGACAAATGCAAATGTGCACACAATCACAAGCACACACACACACATACACACGGACACACAGTGAAGTGTACTACGGAGTGTGTAGACCGTGAGGAGAAGCTCTGCTCTCTGTCTCAGTCATTAACAGGGTCGGTTAGCGGCGGCCATGTTGGTCCCAAACATTGCTTCACCCAGGTGAGCAGACATCTCATCTGAAATGAATATTATGGATATGTGGAGAATGTAAGGTGTGTGTGTGTGTATAAGTACAGTCCGTATGGGATGAAATACGTAACGATCGGATGGATTTAGGCGATTGTGTGTGTGTGTTTCTCGAAATACAAATGTTGGGGTACGCCTGTGTGTGCCTGTGTGTGTGTTGTTGGAATCTGAGTTACTTAGAGAGAAAAACAACCCCCCCTCCCCACCCCCCGGGCGAGGAGCCCCCCCCATTAGTGATTAATCAGGCAGAACGCTCTCTGATGCACATTAGCCAGATAATTAATAACTTCTGTGGGGAAACCAGGCTGGCAAGGCCTTTATCAACCTGCTGGGGGGTTAGGGGAGGTGGGGGGCTGCAGAGAGGGGGATGAGAGGGGGTAGGTTAGAGAGCTGAGAGTGAGAGGGGGGCGAGGTTAGAGAGAGAGAGGGTGAGAGAGGGGGAGGCTGGGGGGAGGGGATGGGGGGGAGGTTAGAGAGAGAGGGGGATGAGAGGGGGTAGGTTAGAGAGAGAGGGTAGAGGTTAGAGAAGGGGGTAGAGAGGGCAGAGATTAGAGAGAGGTGTAGAATGGGCGGAGATTAGAGAGAGAGGGGGTAGAATGCGGGGGAGGTTAGAGAGAGAGGGGTAGAAATGCGGGGAGGTGAGAGAGAGGGTAGAAAGGGGGGGCGGTGAGAGAGAGGGGTGTAAACAAGGGAGATGTTGGAGAGAGCAAGGGAAGAGTGGGCGAGAGAGGTGGGAGGTTACAGAGAGAGGATGAGAGGGGGGAGAGGGGGGTTAGAGGAAGGGTAGAGAGAGAGAGAGAGAGGGAGAAGGAGATGTTAGAAAGAAGGGTGGAAGAGGGAGAGAGAATGGGGAGGGGGGGAAGAGAGCGGGTAGAGAGGGGGAGACAGGGAGAAGGGGTCATAAAGACAAAGAGCGTTAGAGTTTAGGAGAGTGTCGGAGAAATTTAGGATGTACATTATATTCAAAAAATACAGGTGTTTAGCATTCCCATCAGTAGAGAACCCCCTCCCCACATGACCTATAGATGACACTAGGCGTACGTAAACAAACTGACCTAGGTTGACCATTATCATCCTAGAGGTGCAATAAATGTGTTTAACCTTATCTGTGTGAGTGAATCATATGGTCAAGCCTAGTGTCAGAGAACTCTGTAAGTTTCCACGTGCCTGCACACTCTACCTCTGGGATCGATCACATTGACTGATATTCAGAGGAGGGGACTTCTTACCAATATGTTTAAATGGTCTAACATGACGACTTGTGAACCAGACAAACTTCGTGTCGCGATCAGATTTTGTCTCCTTGCCGGCAAGCATTAAACCATTGTACTTTCTTTGAATCCGACGACTCTGTGCATTACTTGATAAAGAAATGATCCTAACAGGGAGAGAGCGCAAGACATGGGGAAAGAGAAAGAGAAGGGAAGGAGGGAGGGCTACAAAGTGAGGGGTGAGGTGGGGGAAAGAAGGAATGGATGAGTTGAGCTGGGGAGCTCTGGGAAGACAGCGAGAGACAGAGTTCACACACAGAGTGGCACCACCAGGGGCCCAGATACAGCAGAGTGGCACCACCAGGGGCCCAGATACTGCAGAGTGGCACCACCAGGGGCCCAGATACTGCAGAGTGGCACCACCAGGGGCCCAGATACTGCAGAGTGGCACCACCAGGGGCCCAGATACTGCAGAGTGGCACCACCAGGGGCCCAGATACTGCAGAGTGGCACCACCAGGGGCCCAGATACTGCAGAGTGGCACCACCAGGGGCCCAGATACTGCAGAGTGGCACCACCAGGGGCCCAGATACTGCAGGGTGGCACCACCAGGGGCCCAGATACTGCAGGGTGGCACCACCAGGGGCCCAGATACTGCAGAGTAGCACCACCAGGGGCCCAGATACTGCAGAGTGGCACCACCAGGGGCCCAGATACTGCAGAGTGGCACCACCAGGGGCCCAGATACTGCAGAGTGGCACCACCAGGGGCCCAGATACAGCAGAATGGCACCACCAGGGGCCCAGATACTGCAGGGAGGCACCACCAGGGTCACTCTGCAGTGCAAATACATGACAGAGGCTGCTCTCCGTCCTAATGTGTGTAAAATGGTTCAAATAATGATTCAAGTGAAAAGACTCCTCGCTCGTCTTCTTCTTTCTACTCTCACCCTCCTCCTCTCACAAGGTCTTGCTACTCATGTTGTGGCTGACATGGAAGAAGAATAAAAGAATGAAAGAAGAGTGTGTGAGAGAGAGAGAGAGAGAGAGAGAGAGTGAGAGAGAGAGAGAGAGAGAGAGAGAGAGAGGGGAGGAAGCAAATGAGACACATACAGTAGAATCAGAGAGGCACTACCTGTTTCTTTCTCTCCCTGCCCCTCTCTCTCTCTCTCTCTCCGTCTCTACTTCCACCTCAGCCTCTCCCTCCCCCCCTGCCTCTATCTCTCTCTCTCTATCTCTCTCTCTCTACCCCAGCCTTCCCTCCCCCCCCTCTCTGAAGAAAACATCAAAAGCGTCTCAGCCAAATTGGGAGTGACAGGCCCTTCGTTGGTATTCTGGTTGCCGTGGCGTCACATCTAAACGGTAGTCTGGGAGGAGCAACAGGCCCAGTGTGAGGAGGCAAGCCTTCTCCTCTCTCAGATCTCAGCTTCTAACACCCCCATAACTCTGATGGATCGCTTCGCACATGTGTGTGTGTGTGTGTGTGTGTGTGTGTGTGTGTGTGCGTGTGTGTGCGTGCGTGAGTGTGGATGAGTGTCTGCTTTGTTCTTTTGTGGTTGTGTGTGAATGTGTGAATGTGCTTTTGTTGTTGTTGTTGTGTGCTTTAGTGTGTGTATATGTAGAATGTGTGTGTGTGTGTGTGTGAGAGAGTGTATTATCTATTTAAACATACGTAAGGTCCAATGGCTCATCTTAATAATTGTTACTAGGCCAGGGTGCTGCAGAGACAGGCTGCTGTGTGTGTCTGTGCGTGTATGTGTGTGTGTGTGTGTGCTGTGTGCATATTGTACTGACACACTGCAGGCCACTCTCCTGTGGGTTTTTCTTACACTGAATAATACAGCTGGATTTGATGTATCCTTGATGTGTGTACAGTATAGGTTAGGTGTGTGCTTATATTGTACGTGTGTGTGTGTGTGTGTGTGTGTGTGTGTATATGTGTGTTTGTCACTAGCAGCAGCAGTAGGACAGCCTTCAGACAAGCCTTCATCCTCATTACTGGTCCCAGTAGGTAGGATTAGCTGGAGTGTAAGGAAATGATTCGTCTGAGCAAAGGTGCGTGTGTGTGTGTGTTTTTCGGTGTTTATATTGACTAAAAGAGCCGCATTAAGAAGACCTAATGTTGTCGTGTTAGAGGAGTTTAAGCAATTTAAGTACCTGTGATGTGTCTGCATTTGTAATTAAGTTAAAGGTTAGCTGTTTGTTCCATGAGTTTCCGACTGTGTAATTCAGCTAATACCTGGCGTGTTTGTGGAGTTTAACCTAAGATAGGATAGCAACCTAACAGGTGAATGTAGACACAAACAAGATCACATCCAAGAGATTAGGATGAAAACACACGCGATGTGGCTCAATCTGACCGGGTTAGCTGGCTGTCTGTGCTCTGAGGTCAGATGAACATAAGCTCACAGTCAGCTCTTTTCCACTTCCTCATCAGCTGACCCCGGTCTGGCTGTGTCACTCACGTTGGTTTGTGTCTCTACCAGTGCTGTCCTTCTGAATCTCAGTGTGAGTTTCAGTGTATTGGAATGAAAATGCAGCTGAATGAAAAAGGAATCCGAGTGATTTTACCTCTGAGTGAATTTGAATAATGTTAGCTCACATTGAAACTAGATAGACAGGGAGATATTACTGCTGTGTGTGTGTGTGTGTGTGTGTGTGTGCAACTTACCAAATCACAACAAACATTATGTTTTTTACTAAACATAGTGTTTTGAACTAAAATGGCAAGTGCCTCCAATTTGTGTTTAGGTTTTGCATCAGTGGCATCATTTCCCCTTCCTGTCTAGTGTTCTAGACTGTGACATGGCCCGCACTGTTCCCAGGAGTGTCACATGTGTCACATGTGTCATCATCATCATCATCCTCCTCCTCAGAGCAGGAGTACCAGAGCGATGGCGACTCCAAACTCTGACACACACTGACAGGGCAAGCCTGACACCAATACAAACTCCCAACAGCAGCCCTAATGTGTTTTATGTGTCTAGGAAGATGTAGGTAGCATTAGGAGAGTGTGTGCGTGTGCTTGTTTGTATGTGTGTGTGTGTGTGTGTGGTTTCTCACAGTGTAACACACTGATGAGCAGCTTTCCTGTTTTCGGTCGGATAAACAGCATCTATAACTGGATATAAATAAAGAAGTCAAACTCCCATGGTCCTCTCTCCCTCCTTCTCTCCTTTCTTTCCCTCTTTTCTCACACTCCTTTACTCGCTCTTCCTCTCCCTATCTCTCTCTCTCTCTCTCTCCCTCTGTCTCTCAATACTCCAATGGTGTGTGTATATGAGTGTGTTTGGGTGTGTGTGTGTGTGTGTATGGCAGGGTCTCTGCATGGCCATGTTCCTAACAGGGTTAGTGCCTCGTCCTGACAACAAAAAGCCGCTCTTTGAAGTCCACCCCAGTATTATACAGGGTGTCACTGCTCATCACTGATAAAGCAACACTCTAAGTCTCTCTCTACGTCTCTTTTCTGGTGTTTTGTAGAGGAGGGTCACTGGAGAGTGTTAGCCGGGACTGTCTGGCTTGGCTAATCACCGTCAGTAGGTAGAATCAGCTGTGACTGCTAATCCAGAAAGCAGATTATATTTATTTTGGCGACGGCGTCTGGTAATTCGTTAAAATCAACAAAGCTCTGCTATTAGCCCCCCGTTGCTGTCCTCAAAACACACATTCTGCTGGTCCCCACGCTGCACACACACACACACACACACACACACAACAAACACACAAACACAAATGCATGAACACATGCTCACAGCGGTCTGCATGCCCAGACACAGACGCTCACACGCACATACACAAACACAAACACAACATCTATACACAAACATTTAGGCAAATAACACAGACCAAAACACATATTAATGAAGCCCACACGAAGGGGAAGAGAGACATGGAGGGAAAAAAGGTTGATGTGGGTGTGGAAAAGCACAAAAGCTAAGAGAGAAAGAGAGAGAGAGAGAGAGAGAGAGAGAGAGAGAGAGAAGAGAGAAAGAGAGAGAAAGAGAGCCTCCTGCTTATGTCATTAAGGCATCATTAAGACCTCTCTCCTGTCAGAGCCAATGGGACGCAGCGATCAGACAGACAGGAGGTTTGGGCTCTGTGCCCTGTTCCGACAGCACGCAGAATCACCACACACACACACACACACACACACACACACACACACACACACACACACCCACACACACACACACACCACACACACACACACACACACACACACACACACAACACACACTCTGCCTGCTGGGATCTGAAGGGTTGCCACAGAACTGGATTACCCATGTCAGGGGAGGACCGGACACTATCCTCCCATCGCTCCCAGCACACTCACACACGCACACAAACACACACACACACACACCACACCCACAGTAACATGTACGCAAAATGTGTGCACACAAACGCACACACTGATGCATAAATGTGAGCACTTGCGCTCCACATACACATGCAGGAAAACAGCCCTTGGTGGCGGACTGGCCTGACAGATAACAGGGTGTTAGTTGGGAGGGAGGAATCCACGCGCTAATATTCATCCACACAGACATTCTGTACACACACACAGACAGACACAATATACTACAAACACACACACAAAGACACACACACATACAAACGCTTTTTTTCGACAGAGATCCCGCAATATTGCGGTAAAGAAGAGCCTTCGTTAGGCCGGGTTTGCTTGTTCACACTGAACCAAACAAAGCCGGGATAATGTCGCCCCGTGTGTGATTCTAGATAGCGTGCTGTGCCGGCCTTCCAGAATCCCAGTCGTGACGTCAGTGTCTACTGTGTCTAGTCCCGTCATGCCAACTCCCTCCTTTACACAGACTTTGATTGGGCTCTGTGACTAGGCTTTACTATAAACCCCTTCGGAGTCTAATGATCCTGTTACAGAAGGAACATACAGGAACGTTCCAGAACATGTGGTAATAGATTTAGGCTGGCAATCTAGAACCTCAGAGTGCACATTGGTGGACATCTACAGTAGAACTGCTGACCCTTACCCCTAACCTTTGACCTCTCGTACCTACAGTAACCCTTAGCCCTATACTCTAACCTCTACTACTAACCCCACAACTTTGACCCAAGCAGTTTGACTGTATCTCTATCCTAAACTGTAACTGACTGAAGCAAGTAGACAAATGTGTGTGTGTGTGTGTGTATGATGTGTGTATCTCTGTCTCCAGAGAGGGGAGCAGTTAGATGTTCCAGAGCATGGAGGGAGTGTGTGTGAGCATCTACAAGTGATGTCTTCCTATTCCGCAGGGCGCTGCACTCAGTCTGGTTAAATACACACACACACACACACACCCACACACAAGGGGTGTGTGTGAGTGTGTGCTCTAATTGGAAGCTGGGGTCGGGAGATGAGGACCTTAAGAGAGGCCCAGCGTGGGTGGCTGGCAGGCTCTCCTCTCTCTCTTCTCTTCACCCTCCCTGCATCTCTCCTCCTCTCTCTCTTCTCTTCACCCTCCCTGCATCTCCTCCTCCTCTCTCTTTCTCTTCACCCTCCCTGCATCTCCTCCTCTCTCTCTTCTCTTCACCCTCCCTGCATCTCCTCCTCCTCTCTCTCTTCTCTCCATCCCTCCCTCCCCTCCCCGCCTGTCTCTTCTCCCCCCTTCAGCCCTCCCTCCTGTCTTCCTCCATCCATCCGTCCCTCCTCTCCTCCCTCATCCTTCTCTCCTGTGTGTGGTCTGTCAGAGTGAGCTCTGCCCCCACCACACCGCTCTTCATCTGGGTAACCCGACCCTCTCCTGTTGACCATCCAATATCCCTTCCTAACACACACACACACACACACACACACCAGAGATAGTAGGAGAGGAGAGGAGAGGGAGAAAATGTGAAATACGAGAGTGGGAGAAAAGGAGGAGGATGGAGAGAAAAAACTAAAGCAGGAGGTGAACACTTAACCCCTGGTAAGCAAGGCCTGGTCCCTGATGGAGCACACAGCCCCTTCTGCTGCACTGTCCCTGACCACACACACACCGCACACACATGCATGCACTTGCAGGCACACACACACCTCTACTAGTTCCTAATATTTATTCAGACTAGTGAATTTTAAGAGAATTGAACACATCTCTGTCTGCATGCGCATGTGTGTGTTTGTGCGTGCGTGAGTGTGTGTGTGTGTGAGTGTGTGCGTGTGTGTGCTGTGGGGCAGGTCTGTGAGCAGCATCTATTATTTAGAGGAGGTAACCTGAAGCTTCCTCTGTTCAGCCAAATCTGCAGCTTTTCCCTGGAGAACACAGAGAATGAATTAGGCTGAATTTATTAGTGTAGGAGTGTGTGTGTGTCTGTGTGTGTGTGTGTGTGCCCAGTAAGTCTCAGGAGCGCAAATCATGAATAGCCTCTCCCACACAAACATAAACACACACACACACACACACAGCCCTGCTAAGAATCACAAGCTCCTTTAGAAGCTCATCAATAAAACAGGAAGTGTTTATATGTGTGTTCACCCTTACTGTTGGTTCTTTCATCCCATGTTTGTTCACATACCGGCTGGGATTTGGTCTGTGT
Organism: Mallotus villosus; assembly: GCA_903064625.1. Taxonomy (NCBI): domain Eukaryota; kingdom Metazoa; phylum Chordata; class Actinopteri; order Osmeriformes; family Salangidae; genus Mallotus; species Mallotus villosus. The sequence goes on from CAEFZP010002979.1 coordinate 110,938, forward strand.
GTGTGTGTCTGTGTGTGTGTTTATGTTTATGACCAGGCTTCAGACCCCAACTGTGAGTTTTCATGCTAAACTCCATAAACACTTTCAGCTTCTAAGAGACTTTCCATATGGAAACAGACACACACACACACACACCACACACACACAGCCTATTGTGAGCGTTTCTGTGTGTGTGTGTGTATATAAACCTCTTCAGGCAGGGATAATGTGGAGGCCATTCTCAGCGTGTCACAGATCTTCCTCTCTCTCATCCAGACTGAAGTAAAATATTTTCCATGTTGCAATCAGAACCAGACTGAGGGCTTGGACAGAACCATCTCCATACAGTCCCTTTTAAAGACAGCACTTTCAAGTGTCCATCCCTTACTCCACCTCCTAGCCTCACCCCCCTGTTCCCTTACCTCTGACTCCTAGCCTCACCCCCTGTTCCCTTAACTTCGCCTCCTAGCCTCATCAGCTGTTCCTTTACCTTCGCCTCCTAGCCTCACCCCCTGTTCCCTTACCTTCGCCTCCTAGCCTCACCCCCCTGTTCCCTTACCTTCGCCTCCTAGCCTCTTCCCCTGTTCCCTCTCGGCCTCACTCCTCACCCCTCTGATCTTAAAATCTCTCTTCCCCCTCCATCCTGCTCCTGCTTCAATCCCCCCTTTTCTGTCACCCTCCTGCTCCTGGTCGTCCTCCCCCCCCCCACCCTACTCCTCACCCTCCTTTCTCTCCTGCTCCAAAGACGGGATTGACTGATGGGGAGGAGAGAAAGAGAGACGAGAGGCTGAGGGAACGACAGACGAGAGAGAGAAAACAACCTAACAGCCTCGGTGCCAGACGTGTAATTTGGGGTTATTGGTGTGGATACTGAACGGCAGTCTGGAGTCTATCTGAGAGGGTGGAGGGGCGCTAACTGCTACTTTACTCTGTACTAACCCCCCTCCCACGCCCCTCTCTCCTTCTCCTCACGCTCTCTCTCTCCTGCTCTCTCTGTCCCTCTCTCTCTCTCTCTCTTTCACTCTCTAGATCTCGCTCCCCACATCCTTATCTTCTCCTTCACACATCCCTCTCTCTTTCTTGCTCTCTTACACATTCTTCCTACTTTGCTCCCCCACCTCGCTCCCATCAATTACACAAACACACAAACACACGTTCCAATACTTCAGATAACCAGGAGGGCAGTACAACCTTCAGTACGGTTCTAGTCAGGTACAAGGGGTAAGTAAGTCCCCTGTTTGATCTCTGACATCACCTCTGACATCACAGGGGAGACAGCACTGCCAGATTGGGCATCTACCAACCCCTTTTCCACCCAAATGTTTTTTTGGTCAATGCCCAGTCCCAAAACACTATTGTCATCGGACAATTAGCAAATTGAGCTGAGGGACCCATGCTTGCACACACACACACACACACACACACACACACACACACACACACGTGCGCACACACACACATAGATGTTAAGCACTGCTCTCTCTGCCTGGGTGTGTGTCCCTTGTAAGTGTCTCATTACCTGTGTGTGCTTTCATCCACTTGACAGGTTACACAATCAACTCACAGGCACTTTACAGTCACCCT
>CAEFZP010002979.1:117500-142500 GCA_903064625.1 Mallotus villosus
GTGTGTGGGGGTGTCTGCGTGTGGGCCTGCATTTGTGTGTGTGATGTGTATGTGGGGGGGGTGGGGGGGGTGTAGTCGTGCAGCTCGACCAGAGACGTGATTCATGACAAAGCCACACTGATGGGACCCAAACTGAGACAGAACAGTCTGTGTTCCCAAAATACCCCATCTGACTAATATCACTGCAGGACACACACACGCACACCCCCCCCACACACACACACACTCTCCACCCAAACAGTGAAACTCTAAACAAGTGGGAGGAGAGGTGTGGATAACCAGAGTCTCTGGCTAAGAGCGCAGGGAGACAGGAAGACAGGAAGAAGGGGGGGAGAGAGAGTGGAAAGAGGTTCAAGACAGATGGGTCTGAAGCGTGACAATCCTGGTGGGTGTGTGTGTGTGTAGGGCTGGTACTGGTTTCCTGGTTCTAGCCCGGGCTAGAGCTGGGACTAGGATTATGGCTAGGGCTAAGGGCTGGGACTGGTCTAGCCTTGATCTATAGGACTAGAAATAGGACTAGGATTAGAACTAGGTGCTGGGCCTGGGAAGGAGGGGTCTGAGGCTGGATGTGGGACTAGGACTGTGGGTCTGGATCGTGCTGGATGGCATCTGTATGGGAGTGATTCAGTCTGCTATAAATATGACTGCCCTTTCTGCTCGACCAGCCTCGCGGATTAACAACTCTCTCTCCACTGAGCTCCCCAGAACTACAGTACACACACACACAGACACACACACACACACACAGAGACTCACACACACATGTCTGTACACATATCTGCACACAAGCATTCTCACATGAACACACAAACACACACACACACACAAATGTGTATGTACTCACAGAGACTGTGCGATGGTGTTGTGTGTGACATCTATTGCAGGAGTTGACAACGCTGTGCAGGTAGAATATTAAACGACATTCCGTTTCAACGCCTGCCTTACCTCACCTCTCCCTCTCATACGTTCTCTATCTTTCTTTCGTTATCTTTCCCCTTCTCGCTCTGAAGAGTGTATCATGTCTCATCCATATACTGTAGGTCTCTCTCATTCTCATTCTCATTCTCTCTCTCTCTCTCTCTCTCTCTCCTCTCCTCTCCTCTCTCTCTCTCTCGTCTCTCTCTCTCTCTCTCTCTCTCTCTCACTCTCTCTCTCTGTTTCTCCACATTTCAGAGTCTCCCCCACTGTCCATCCCTCCCACCCTTCTCTCTGTGACCAGTAGGTGACCCCCAGGTCTGTTTCATGACCCCTTCTTATCACTTCCTGTTCCCTGCTCAAGGCCACCTCCATCTGCTTCACTCTTAGTCACCTAGGGTTGCCACGGTGACCACCGGTGGTATCTGACCTTAGGCCAGAGCTGGGCTGTGATAGACAACCGCCAGAGCACTTCCTGGTTGATTCCGACCAATGGGAGTCAACTTCAGATTATAAAAAAGTTGAACTCTCCTCTACTCTATCTTTCCTTTCCTCCCCCCTTCCTCCCTTGTCTCCCCCCCCTCCCCTCCAGACACCCATCCGGACTTGTTTCCACTGAGATCCACACCCTCAGCCTCACCTCCTGCTACCCAAAGCCTTTAAGATGACAGAATTATCTATTAATGGACACAAACACTCTGGGCTGGGAATGGAGGTGTGTAAATGTGTGTGTGTGTGTGTGTTTCGAAAAGACATCGGAAAATCTCCTGAGCCCGGTGTCATAATGCTGTCTCCTCCGTGTCCTCGTAGCCCTGGTGATACGTATCCATGGAGCCACGTGATGGAGTCAGGGTTAGCGTCCATGCTCGGGTTTCAATGAAAATACTAAGACACACAGGACTAAGGCCAGAGAGCCTTCGACACCCTGGGAATGGCAAACCCACACACAGACACACACACACACACACACACCACACACACACACAGACACACACACACACACACATACACACACAGACAGAGAAGACCAGGGCAAAGTATGATGGATCTGTCCACAGCTGGTTGTGTTATTGAATTAAGGCAGGCATGCTGCCCTGCCTGAAGGGGCAACCTGACACTGGTTCTCAGGGCAACAAGGAGGCCGGAGGTATTTATAGGCTGGGGGGGATTATTGGGAGGGGGGTGGCAGGGGGGTTGATCGTGGGGAAACAACCATCATGTTCTGTACCCTGTTATGGGTTGAAGAAGGAAGGATGGAGGGATGAAGGGATGAAGAGATGAAGGGAACGAACGAGAGGAGGTCACCTCGGGGGAAAGACACCTCAGCAGCTGTATTCCTTCCTTCCTTCCTTCTTCCTTCCTTCCTTCCTTCCTTCCTTCCTTCCTTCCTTCCTTCCTTCCTTCCTTCCTTCCTTCCTTCCTTCCTTCCTTCCTTCCTTCCTTCCTTCCTTCCTTCCTTCCTTCCTTCCTTCCTTCCCCCCCTCCCTCCCTCCCTCCCCTCCTTCCTTCCTTCCTTCCTTCCCTTCCCTCCTCCTTCCCCTCCTTCCTTCCTCTCCTTCCTTCCTTCTTCCTTCCTCCTTCCTTCCTTCCTTCTCCCTCCCTCCCGTCCCTCCCTCCCTCCCCCCTTCCTCCCTCCCTCCTCCCTCCTCCCTCCCCCCTTCCCTCCCTCCCTCCCTCCCTCCCTCCCTCCCTCCCTCCCTCCCCCTCCCGTCCCTCCCTCCTCCTTCCTTCCTTCCTTCCTTCCTTCCTCCTTCCCTCCTCCTTCCTTCCTCCCCTCCTTGCCTTCCCTCCTCCCTGTCTGGGGTCCTTCTGCATGTTTAGCAGCAGTGTCTCGAGCAGGGGAGAGACGGGGACAGGAGAGGAGCCTCCACACTCCAAACTAGGCCAGGCTGCAAACAGAGCCGCCTCTCTGAGAGTCTGGTGGTACAGACAGGATGCTGCCTCTCGCTCTCTCTTTCTCTCTCATTCTCTGTCTCTCTCTCTCATTCTATGTCATTCTCTTACTCTCCCTCCCTTTCTCTACATCTTGGTCTACTAGATTTCTCTCTCTCTTTTTTTCTGTCTCTCATTCTCATTTCTTTGCTCTCTGTCGCTCCCTATTCTTCACGCTGTCAGAGGACAGGTGGTGTACAAGAGGATGAACACACAGAGAGTAATATTGAGAGGATGAGAGGGAGACAGAGAGAGTGGCAGAGAGATGATGAGAGAGAGAGAGACAGAGAGAAAGAGACGCGAGAGAGAGAGAGAGAGAGAGAGAGAGAGTAGAGAGAGAGAGACAAAGAGAGAGAGAGAGAGACGATGAGAGAGAGAGGAGATGAGAGAGAGAGAGGATGAGGGGGTATGAACTGAGCAGGAACAGAGGGTTCTACTCTCCTACAGTGCCAATTCATCTCTCCTTATGACACGCTTTCAGACTGAGGCCTGCTCTCTCCTGCATCAGGCACCTGGCCAGAGAGAGGAGAGAGAGGGGGGGGAGAGAGAGGGGGGGGAGAAGGCGAGAGGGAGGGAGAGAGAGGGGGAGAGGGTACGGGAGAGAGGGAGTAAGAGTTAGGTATGGAAGTAGGGGGTGGAGAGTGCGGGGAGGATGGATAGAGTTAGAAGGGGAGGTAGTATTAATTTCATCCCTTTACCCGCCCCCCCCCACAACACACACACACACCACATACACACACATACACACACACATACCCTCCTCTCCCTTTCTGACCTGTGCTAGCTAGCTACCTGTATAAATAGCAGCCTCTCATTTAGTGGCAGAGAAGCGCTGAGGGCCAATCGTGTCCTCAGTAATGAAGCTTTCAGCGTGCGCCCGTGCTGACAGCTGGCAGGGGAGGGGCCGGAAACTACACGCCATGAAATAAGCGGGAGAAATTGATTAGCAATTTTCATTTACACAGCTAAACAAAAGCTGCACTGTATATGAGGGGGTTGCTGGGGTAAGTACCACTGGTGTTAGGGGGGGAAGACCACCCGACACACGTACTCTATGTAGACACACACACACACAAACAAACACACTGTACATGGACACACACACTACACTGTAGACACACATACACAAACGTATATTTACATTCTATAGATACACACACATACATCCCGTACAATGATACACACACACAAAGACACATATCCCGATGTAAATTTCTGCCAAAATGCATGCCACCAGCCTATTGTTTGGGGACCGTGGGGGGCGTTTGGACAGAGGGAGAGGAAATAAGACAGAAGGAGGGGGGGGGGAGACCGCGGGAGGAGGGGGGACAAGGGGAGGACAGGGGGGACAGGGGGAGGACAGGGGGATGAGGGAGGAGGTGGGGAAGGAGGGGGAGGAGGGAAAGGTGGGTGCAAAAGTTCACCTCAGTGGCCCAATTCTGAAAATGAAACCTGGAAGCAGAACAAGTCGTAGGCCCTCGGAAAACAAAAGCATGACGGAGGGAGGGATGGAGGGATGGAGGGAGGTGTGAGAGGAGGAGGTGCAAAAGTAAACGGGTGGCACCACTTTTAAGATATTAAACCCACTGAGCACGTTCAAACAGAAAGGATTCTGCCAACGCTGCGTTCCGTGAGAAAGTGGTCGAGCCGCGTTCCACGGTTCCATGGAAGGGTTCCATGGTTCCACGGTTCCAAGGCCAAGTCCACATGGTCCAAAAGGACATTTGTTGGCACATGTCAGTAATGCATTATGGGTAGTCACAATGGCCACACCCAAAAATCTGCCAAAATAAGCTATGGGTGCCTAGGGACATGGAACACAAACATGCACATGCAGTCACACACAGACATGGACCCCTACTCCCTTCCACCAATACACACTCCCACAAACACACACACACACACACACACTACATTAACACGCTAGCCTTTCATTTTCAAAGGAAGACCCAAATATGTGTACTTTGAATCTTCCAGTCCCCCTCCAACTTTGAGGGTAATGAGAAGAGAAAGAGGGAGGGGAACAGGGAGGATCCCCTGCTCAGGACAGATGCTGAGAAAACAACTTCAAAACAAAACACTGTACACAACTCCAAATTTAATTTTCTGCAAGATTACACACAATAATTACGGGCGGTATAAAGCCCATAACTAATGGCTTCCAATGAGAGCGATCTATAGGTATTGATCTGTTAACCATCTGAGGAGCGGGCTGCTGGGTGCTCGCGCCAACGCGCCAACGCAGAGCAACGGAAAACAAAGATAGGGGAAAGGAAGGATGAAAAGAAAAGAAAAAGGAGGAGAGAAAGAGGACGAATGGAAATAAAAGGAAGCATGGAAAAATAGGAGGAGAGAGAAAGAGAGAGGAGAAAAGAAAAAGGGGTAAAGCAAGAAGAAAACATGTGTTGTGGATGAAGCTACAGTCAATGTATTCATTATTGTTCCATTTGTAATGAATAACTCTCTTTCGCTTCTAAAGGGAACTAACGCATGTAGAGAGAGCTGGATGACTAGAGATTAACCATGTGACACAAAGCACATCCAACACACTTACTTACTGTACAGTACCTCAACCAGACATGAAGGTGCATCTACTTAGTTAATAACATGACAAACATGTGTTAACAGGAATAATCAAGACAAATAAACACCATTACAAACATCCTTATTCATAGTTCTCCTATCTGGAGGTTTTCTTTACAGTAATCCTACACTTGACAGCTTCTTGGAGTGTGAAGGAAAGGTGCTCGGATGTGAAGGAGGACGGGGATGAAAAAATTAAAATCTTCCCCTGAAACGAGCAGGCCTTAATCCAGAGGAGCACTAATCCTGCAGGATTAAGAGTCTAAATACTTCTATTCAAGCCAATTAATTCATGCATATCTGACCGTCTCTCTACGTGTCATTACCGACCATGGGAGACGCCATGGGAACCGGGGGCGGAGCCGGCCGGAGAGGAACGCCACGCAACGCCATTAATGCACACGTTCTCCTCCCGGCCTGGCGGCAACATCCTGCTGCTGCTTCTCTCACACACACACACACACACACACACACACACACACACACACACACCACACACACACACACACACACACACACACCCACACCCACACCCACACACAAACCCCAACATGCTGAGGAATACATTGAGACAGGAGCGGGTAGAGGAGAGGGAGCAACCTAAACTTGACAGTTACATTATGGCGTTGGAATTCTAATGAGGAGATCAGGCCGGGACTAAGTCTACAGGATCACTACAGCAGCGAAGCCTGGATTAGAAGTAAATACAGGCTTAGGAAGAACAGAGAGATAGACTGTACAAACACAGGACTTGAAACAATCTAGAAAGATCCTAAATAGTTACTTTCCCTAATGCACAGGGAAAAGAGAGAAGGGGAGATGATAGACTGAAAGGAAAATAAATTCAATAAGTAAAGTAAAGTAGAGGTTCCGCAACAATCAGCTCCTGCTTATCTTACCATTGCCTCACCACAATTATTCCCTCTCAAATTCACTTCCTGTTTGGGGTGATGTAACTGCTCGCATCACAGAGCAGGAAGCAGGGGTCCTGTCTCTGGTTACCAGTGTGTGTAGGAGAGGCCTGCTCGGGGTATAAATAGGGACCTGCGTCACTCAGGGAGGCCTGCTGGGAAAAGATGGCTGATCCTGGATCAGGTGACTCGCACCACACCTCAACCCAGACTGGGAGGGCACAGATGACCACACCTGAACTCAGAACACCTTCTGAAAGTGGGTTTTTTAGGACATGGCGTCACTCTGCTCCAAAATGAAGTTAAGGGACGTTTCAGGAGAAACTACAAGAGTAGAGTAAACTAGAGTAAAGTAGAGCAGAGTGAAAAAGAGTTGGTAGAGTACAGAGCAATGTCTCAGCATGTTGAGCTTGGTCAAAAACACAATGTCGAGCTGAACACGGTAAGTCGAGTAGAGTAGACTAGAGTGGTTCACACATGACCCTCTTCCTGATCTTCTAGAGAACTCTGCTGACATGGGCCTCTGCGATTGGCCAAGAGCCGCACTGACACATCTCTCCCTGATTGGCCAAGAGCTGTGGCCACTGACCACTGGAAATGTTAATTATTGAGTGACTGACCTCAATCCCACATCATATCACTCCCCAGGCTGTTCTACTCGTCTAAATATAAACACACACACACACACAGCCAGATCTCCCAGTACTGATGGTGAGAGAGTGAAGACAGTCTGTCAGTCATTGTGTGAGTATGTTGAAATAACATTGATGGCAAGATAACATCTGTACTCTTAAGACACTACACTTACACACAACGTGTGTGTGTGTGGTAAACATATAGAAGCATTCCACAGCAGCTCCCCATCCCCACAGCTACCTCAAACACACAATCCAGAAGGACTGAAGTCTGTCAAAACGGCTTCAACTTTCACATAATTTCATCAACACTGTTGCTGGAAACACGCCATGAGACAACACCGATGATACCAGACTTGGATGTTGGAGGAAAGCGAAAGTTTGGCTTCTTTTCCTGTAGCAGAAGGCGTTTTGTACGTGCCATAATCTCCTGTCACAAACACTTAGCCACTCAGACAACGGCAGCACATCCAACAGTAAGAAACCCCTCCACTCTCGGCTTGGTAGGTCACCATACAAGCAGCAGGATTCCCCTCGCAGAGTCACACAAACACACACACACACACACACACACACACATACTAGTTTGCACGTGCGCACACAACCACTCGGGGAAACGCACACACACACACGCATGCATGCACACACGCAGACACACACACCCTGCCGAGGTGCGCGTTACTCACACCGTCTCCTGGATTTCTTCAAAGAGTTCTGGTGCAGTTTTCAAGGACACACTCGTCTGCCGTCTCTCCCTCTCTCTCCCTCTCTCTCCCTCTCTCTCCCTCTCTCTTTCTCTCTCGCCTCACTCTCCGTTGCAGCAGCCACAACAAACGTAAATGTGACGCTCTCTCTCTCTCTCTCTCTCTCTCTCTGTGTTTCAGCTTCCTCTCATCGTCTCGCTCCTCTTCTCTCTCTACCACGCTGCGCCCAGCCCTCGGTTGGCGAGTGTTGCTCGTGAGAACGAGGGAGGGAAGGAGGGTAGGGAGGGAGGGAAGGCACTGCTGGGTGAACTGACCGTTGGGTTGTGTGTGTGTGGTGTGTGTGTGTGTGTGTGTGTGGAGATACAGTAAGTGGAGTGCGGAGACAGGCGGGATCCTATTGCATGGCTGCAGAAAACAGCCAGCTTTACTGAAAAGCACCAGCATCACATTTCAGCGAGGAGGGAAGCGGGATAGAGGCTGAGCGAGATAGATAGAGAGAGATGACGAGAGAGGTAGAGAGAGGTTGAGCGAGAGAGGATAGAGAGGGAGAGAGGGTCTCTCTCTTCTCCTCTCTGCTCTTTCTCGCTCTTTTTTCCCGCTCTCGTCTTCCTCTCTCTCTCGCCCTCTCTCTTTCCTCCCTCCCTCGCCCTCTCGATGCATCGCATTCTCTAAACTCACTATCCTATATACTCTCTCCTTGACCCCTACATACTAGAAGAAAACTAATACTGTACTCTCTTCTACAGGGAGAGAGAGTGAAATGCGCGCGCTGAGAGGAGAGGATCGGACGGCTATGGTCAGGAGGTCTCTAAAGCCAGCTGTCTCACGTGAAAAATGGCGCCAAGCGGACAGAGAAAAGGGCTCTTCCATAAACAACACAAACAACAGAAACAAAATGTCTATTTAGAGCCGATCGGATTTCCTCCTGCCTACGTGCTTTCTTGCTGGTGTGTGTGTGTGTTTTTGTATTTGCGTGTGTGTTTTGCGTTCAATTCAGCAATTTCAGATTCAATGTGCAACACAACAACCGTGTTTTCTTCCCTCCTCCGTTTCGCTTCTCCTCCCAGGGCACGTCTAATTCTGATAGTACGAGATGAGTTGATGAGAAACGAGACATGAAGATATAGGATAGTGCGCTTCTCGAGAGAACAGATGAGGAAAGTTGGAAGCTCGTGTCCAGTCGAGCTAGACACTTACCGTGAAGTAGTGTGACATCACCACGCATTCTCCAACTTCGATCACCCTGACAGGAGAGAACACGGACGCAAAAAGGACTTCAGCATTTCAGGACCGAGCGCCTACAAAAACGTCTTTCGCGCACGTCCTGGCTTGACGCTCATAGCTCCTCTCTCGCCTAATCGCGCGCCTTGCGCTTTCTGGTCCTCTTGCCTGTTGCTCTGTCCCGCGCCCGGGCCTTCGTCGGGCTGCCCGCCATGGCGCCGCGTCGCGCCGACGCCTCGCGTCTTGCGCGCGCGCCTGCCCGCGACAGCGCAGTCATAGCATTCTCTCACTCCATTGCGCTGCTCCCGTCCTTTTGTTTATTATTCAGCATAACTGGAGGCAGAGGCAGATTGATTTATTTTACATAGAGTACAATTATGACAAACCTACTGTTAGGGCAAAAGATGTCACTGCAGCTCTTCACATATTGCATTATTATTATGTATCGTATTGTGAGGAAGTAACCACTGTAGCACATGTTTCAAGTGTGTTTCTTCCCCCAACCTACCTTCCCTCATCTCTCTCACCACCTCTGTTTCTGTCTCTCTCTCTCTCTCTCTCTCTACACCACCTCTGTCTCTCTCTCTCCTCTCTCTCCTCTCCTCTCTCTCTCTCTCCTCTCACCACCTCTTTTTCTGTCTCTCTCTCTCTCTCCAGCCACCTCTGTCTCTCTCTCTCTCTCTCTCTCCTCTCGTCTCTCCTCTCTCTCTCTCTCCATACTCTCCTCTCTCTCCTCTCTCTCTCTCTCTCGTCTGTCTCTCTCTCTCCTCTCCTCTCTCGTCTCTCTCTCCTCGTCTCTATCTCGTCTCATCCATCTCTTCTCTCTCTCGTCTCCTCTCTCTCTCTCTCTTCTCCCTCACCTCCTCTGTTTCTGTCTCTCTCTCTCTTCACCTCCACTTTACTCCTTTTTCCTCTCCCTCTCTAAATGATATTTCTCTCTCTCCCCCATTCCATTCTATCATTTTTTTCTTCCCCTCTGCCTCCCTTGTTCCCTGCCTCCCTCATTCCCTCCCTCCCTCCCCTCTCTCCCAGTCAGTCAGAGCACCACATGGTGGCCTGATAAAAAAAGAAATCGGTGAGAGAAATTGAACAGTTTCTAATGCAATACAGAAGCTATGAATCGATTTCACCCCAAGTCCATCTGTGTCCTTCCAGCTACGCTAGGCAAACACCTCAAGGACAAGCCTCGAACACACACACAAACACACACACCTGAGTTTTAGGCAGTGCCCGACACCTAACTCCATTATTGTCGGCAAAACAACAAGCGAGAGACAGTGTGTCGAGGAAAACAGATTTTCCATTTCTTTTGACAGACTGGGTAAAATGTCTGGTACCCAGTCAGGTTATCATTAATTTAACAGCTCCTAAACAGTTTGTCTCACAAACGCTTGATGCCAGTGTGACGCACAGAACATGCTAGTTTCAGTTTGATTTGCACAGGAGGGACAGTGTTTCACTGTAGAACGTGATGTGTTGGTGATAACCCTGAAGAATATGTTCCCTGATATGGAGTAACAGATGAAGCTGACTTGAGTTTAAGCACTTAAGCATTAGATTAACTTTGATCCAAATATACAACAACTGGGACCAAAAGCCGTCATTTTGTCAAAATGTGCATGTCATTTTTCATCTTACAGTAATTGTATGTGAAACAAACCTTTATTATCTTTATTATTAGTAAGTCCATGTGAAGAAACATATGTTTCTTATACATATAAGCCAGTATAAAATACAGTGCACAATTCTCTACTCATTTAAATTACATCAGAATCATTATATCCAAATCCAGGTATCCCAGATTCTTTGGGACCTCTTGAAATAAGTATTCACTGCATTTATATGTTAACCCACCATCAAGGAAACACACACACACACACACAAAGATGCAGCTGGTAAGCTTGTAAAGGCAGTGTGAGCTACCGTATGTCCTACAGTTACCAGTGCCATCATTGGATTATAAACCTGATGTCTTCATCAGAGAAACGCACACGCACGCACACACACACACACACAAACACACGCACACACACAAACACACACACACGCACACACACACACTCCTATTGAAGACTCTCGCTGCCCCGTGCAGCCTTGCAGCTCCTGCAGCCAAGCTCAGAGGGGTATCACCGTGTATTTCAATGTAAGCCTCTCAGCACCGTTGTGTGCATTATTTAATACCAGTCACTTTGTAGTAGAACATGCACGCATGGATTTACAGAAAGGGACAAGCAGCTAATCAATCTGTGTGTCCGGGGCTGTGGACAGGCCGCGGCTGCCTATAGGGATGCGTTGATAAAGAAGCCGCCATTGATTTCCTATGTAAATGCAAGGCATCAGCAGTAGCTTATCGCAGATGGAATCAATTAGGATAGTTTTTGAAAGGGAGCGCGGGGAGACACCCCGTCGCGTCCCCCCCACGTCCCCTCCCACGCGTCCCCTCCACGTCCCCTCCCCGCGTCCCCTCCACGTCCCCTCCCCGCGTCCCTCCACGTCCCCTCCACGTCCCCTCCACGTCCCCCCCCCCGCGTCCCCTCCCCGTCCCCACGCGTACCCGGTCCCTGTTTCCTGAGGAATTAAACCTTATCCACTCAGTGTCACCTCAAACGAAGACGCCCCCAACCGACCCCGCTGGGCTGTTTCGGCTCTCCTTCTTGCCGCGGTTTCAAAGACGGGAAACACTGAAACGTTGTTTTAATGTTTTCTTAACGTAGACAATAGTGTGTGCGGTGCGGAAACATTCTCCACATTTGAAAAGCGGTTCATGTGTCGGATTATAAATCGGAACATGGACTAGGTTAGTGGATAGCTAGATAGATATAGCGCGAAAGAGTGAGAGGCATAGTCTCCGGAAAGTTCCGTCAGACACTTATCAGCGCCACTGAAGTTAGAGAGTAGGAACCTAAACTTCCCGGCACCAGCAGAGTTCTATCCGAGCGGCCCAGTCCGGTGTCAGTTCTGCCTTAGAGGAGGAGGAGGAGGGTGTAACCCACTCCCAAGTCCCGGCCCGGTCCTACTCTCCCCAGAACAATCAATCAGACCCAGACAGGGGCTGAGGGCTCACATGCAACAGGATCCACACGCACACACACTTTTATGCTGACGCAGGGGGAAAAAAGCTCTGCTCATATCTGTGGCGTACGGCGACCTCCAGCAACAACCCTGTCCTCCCCCCAAAGTCACCGTCTGGGAGGGGTCGGCGTAGAGGCCGCGCCCGCGGGGGCGGCGAGGACGCAGAGGGAACGCCACGAGGAGAGGAAGTGAACAGAGACACACTGGGTAAAGGCTGCTGTATCAGTCACTGACACACACACTCACACTCACACTCCCTCCCTCTCTCTCTCTCTCTCGTTCCATCACTAGTTCTATCCATCTATTTCTCATTCATTCTAATTTAATCTTAAATTCAGATACAAAAGAAAAAGATTTGTGAGAAAAAGAGACAGATAGGGAAGATAGGGTAACGGGGGAGAAAGGTAGATATAGTGAAGAAGAGAGGAAGACAGGGCGAAGTGAGAGAGGGAGAGAGAGGGGGGGGGAGAGAGAGAGAGAGAGAAAGAGAGAGGGAGAGGGAGAGGGAGAGGGAGAGGGAGAGAGAGAGAGAGAGAGAGAGAGAGAGCGAGAGAGAGAGAGAGAGAGAGAGATGTGCAGGGACAGTGTCTGTCTGACGCCAGAGTGGGGAAACAGATTGACAGATATAGCTCCAGAATAGTTTTAGATCCTCCTCTGGTTCAAACTGGAGATGAGTATTCACTCTCCATTCCTCAAGTGCCCTGATGATGTATCTGTCCTCTGGGACAACGGCCCCTGAACACAGCCCACACCCCAGGGATCACACACACATACAGACAGACACTAGCTTCCGTTCACTTGAATTTACAAACTCACACTTGTGCTCACTCTCTCTCTCTCACACACACACACACACACATGCATCCCTGGAAGCTGACTATTCTCTGCCCCTTCTGCCACCTTGTCTCTCTCTTCAGTGTCACGGCAACAGAGACCGCTTTGTTTACGCAGTAATGATATCGCCCCCGGGATCACCATGACGATTTATTTATGTCTCGCCACTAATAATGTAGTTGCAGGACGTATATTTCTATGACCTAAACCATGAATCTTAATCCTTTAATATTCTGTTGATTGAATGTATGACTAATTTATTAGACTTATGCCTAATTGGATCTATGCTTTATTTCGCCAGTAAATCACCTCAAAAGCAGGAGTAGAGGAAACCGTGGCGACGGTCATCCCTGGGTCTGCCTCACGCACACAGGAAGTGTTGGATGTGCTATTTATTCTAAAGGGATGACATGTTTAATTTCACTCTAGCTAAGGAAATTAAAAATACATCACTGTTATTGATGAAGAGAGGGGATAATGAGACTGAACACAAATAGCAACTCTGGAACAATCTGGAACAATCTGGAACAGTGACTGTTCAGTCAGGCACCGATTCCACTCACACAGACAGCTAGCAACATAAGTCAAACGTTGTATTAGAAACAATAAGTCATTCGAAAAAGGCACATTTTTATAGATGTACTGGTTAACATTTAGGAAATGTGGAACTTGTTGCCTGTGTTAAACGTAAAACCAATAAAAGGGTACAAATCTATGATAGCCTATTAGGCGCTTAATCCGGATCACAGATGCTTGAGTTAGGCCGGTAAACACAGTAAAGTCTGGGGTTTCACGCAACAAAACCCGTAGACGAAATGCTTCCGGGTATGGACTCACCCGCGGAGGTCAGCACCACGGACAGCTCCGAGCAACCAGAGAAAATTCCTCTGATTTGACTTTAATAATAACCGCCGTTGATGTGCTCTGGGAAGGAAGGGGGGCTCTGAAATAGACTAATTGTACCCTATGTTTAGCGCCATGCAGCAGTGGCTGTTAACAGCTGTACAAAGTAAGTCATATTGTCCTCTAGGTTCGTCAGAAAGGGCCACATTGATTCTGGAGAGGAATTCAGGAGTCTGTGTGCTTTATAATGAGATTGCTTAATTTAATAGGCTCATGTACAAAGCTCCTATTGATTAATACAATAACAAAAACAACGTCAGTGTGTCACAATTTGCGTTTAAGGTCAGGGGACTGATTGCCATCTCTCAACAAACCCCCCTTCGACGAGATATTGAAGTTTTTTCTATTTAGGAAAATCTCGTTTAACTCGAAGCTGCGGGAGAATTGAAACGTATAGCCCCATCCATCTCCGTATCTGTGTGCTGACACCTTTAAATGCTATTGACACGACGCCGCATTAACATGCAAACCGCACTGCACGTTTGATTCGATTAGTTAATTGTAGCCTCCACACCTCTCTCTTGCCTTATCAACTCCGGGCCGAAGGGACTCTGCGAGTAAAACTATTGGATAAAACTTCGACTGACAGTTGCTTCATTGTCTGAATTGTATTATGAGAAACTGCAATCTTGCATTAACGGAACGGTGATTTTTAATGTCTTCTTATTCAGATCCCGAATTCCGAACGTATGTTGCTCGAACATAATTTAGACTAGTTCAAAAGGAAGCCACGTGTTTAGATTTTATACCGTTTCATAATCTGGTATGATGATATAAAATGCCATATATCTGTTTAATAGCGAAGCAGTGTTTAATTTCGCTCTATATGCACATGTAGGTTCTGTTATATCCTGAACAAGACTGAGGAGCATATTCAACCTTTGTCATTAGACTGAGAAAGGACTTGTACAGACGTGTAGGCTGCAACGGGACTACTTTCAGACGTATACCTTCTAGTCAGGCGGACACACACTCCGCTGCCAAACCTACGTGGAGTACTGTGTCTTTGCTGCCACCTAATGCAGATATCACACACACATCGGGGGCTTTGCAGTTTAATCCTGCGGTTTGGGAATTCACACAACCGGCAAGTTGCGGCTTGCGCCACGGCAGGCGGCCGGGCTTTTCGGCGGCGCGTGAGGCATTTGTGATATGCTAATTTAATCATTTCTGTCTACCACCCCTTCCACCTATCAATCTAATCACTTAATCAGGATTCGCACGGGGCGCTGAGCCGAAGTCGCGTGCACAAATACCAAAGCAGTCCTTTCATCTAATGCACGCGGCCGCCTAACACCCACCCCCACCCCTTCCCCTTTTAATTTTAGTGATGGTTCACTTTAATTATTATGAAAATTAAATCAAATGTAATCACCGGATTAATGCAACCTGCGAGATAATTCAACCGCTGGAGAGCTGAACGCAAATCTATAAATCTCCAAAAGCTCACGAGGCAGGCACGTCCCTGACTGCATGGGCCGAACGATTAAGGCCAGCGAAAACAATCAGCAGAAATAGTTAATGCACCAAGTCAGGCCCAACTGTGAGGAGTTTAGTCTTTATTTCCCAAAACCTGAGGAAAAGACGAATTGTGTCTGGGATGAGTAATGTGTGTGTTGGTCATTCAGTGCTTTAAAAGTGTGATAGTATAATTTGACATAAACACTACTCTTTATTTTTCATTTATGATGAAAAAATAATATTCCAAATGTTGTTTTTTGTGGCCTTGTTGAGAATTAAAACAGTCTATCAGTTGTTCAGATACAGATATGTCAGATACAATATTTAACACGCATTTTATTCTTCCATGCAGAATTATACATGCATCAATTAGGAACGCTGAGGATTCTCTCTCTCTATCTCTCACTCTCTCACTCTCTCTCTCTCTCTCTCTCTCTCTCTCTCTGTGTGTGTGAGTGTATGTGCGTGTGTGTATGTGTGTCATTCAGTGCCAGTGGTGCGTGTGATCGGGCAGTAGAGCAACAACAGGATATCATGTTTCACAGTCCGTCATTGATATGTAAATGTTGCCAACAGCACTGACCAACACACGCACAAACACACACACGCTGACGAAGCCAGCTACAGTACAGTCAACACATGCCTTTACTCTATAATCACCTCTTCAGAATGACCAGGGTTACTCACATTCTCCACAGTTGTCACTTCAGTTCAGATAGATATGAACTATAAGCTGGCTGGCTGGAGCGCGCGGACTTTGGGTTTGGAGTTTGTGGTTTGTTCTTCTTTTCTGCTGCGAGCGCGAAAGAACAGAGATAGAAAGGGCGGCCGTTCGCTTCAGGTCTCGAGCGCTTTGGGCTAGGGGGGCTTCAAACGAACAGCATGGGACACGGGCACACGGGTGGGTTCGGTACTTTCGGGATGCCTGCAGGTGCCTGCGCGTGCAGACCGAGAGGAGAGCGCAGACTATAAATAGATAACTTTTTTGATGGAAAGCAGGAACAAATGAGAGCGGATGGCGTAATTTTGCGCGGCTTGGTGCCGTAGCCCCCTCTCTCTCCCCTGTCTTGCCCACTCTCCTCGCGCTCACGGGGCTCCGTAGCTTAGGCTGCATACCTTGGAGATAAATAGCTTTTAGCATAACGGGCTCCGTAAAAAGGAGAATAAAAGGTTAACAAGTGAGAGGAGAGGGTTACAAAGTGTGCTTTCAATTGGTGTTTCATATAAATGTCTGACAAAATACAGCAACTACATCGTATATCTTATCTATGGCCTTCCTGTAAGGTCTTCCTGTTGTATAGTAAGGTGTGAAGGTATAGGTTGTTCGGGGAACTGAACACGAAGGCGCGTGGACAGCTGTCTGACAGGAGTGATGAAGGTCCACGTGTCATGGAGATGAATGGCATGGCGCACGGGCGCGCAGACGTGCAATAGGAAAGATTTAAGAGGAAAAAAGTCTGCCCAAATTGCCCGAGACAGCCTTATCCTAAAGTAGTCTGGACATTCTTTGCATGGAATATGGGCCTGAATTGATGGTTGTTGAGACTTGATTTGCTTTCCCAAACAATTCCATACAACTTTAGTAAGGCCCAAACTTTAGTTTTAAGCAAGGAAACACTACTTTACAGCCCGACGTTGAGCTATGTCTTCCGTAAAATCACATGGTCAGTGTTTCCGAGTCCGTTTCAAGTCACACGTGTAAGTTAACAGCAGAACGACCGAACTTGCTGTGGAACACATGTAGGGTGACTCGTGCGAATAACGGTCGACAGCGAAATCGGAACCTGACCTGGCCAACCGCACATGTCTGTATTGACAGAGGAGCGTGAGTAGATCAGTTTCGGTTGACAAGTGTTTGTCGCGGGAAATATACGGTGACGGGTCTCCACGGCTCAGGGCGCGCGAGTGGCACCGGAGTCCTGCCGGTATCTGTCAAAGCGACTAACGGTACTTGCTCGAGGACAGAGCAGGCAGGTATAGGCTACTCTCTCCAAGAGGATTTAGGCCTATCACTTGTGAGGTTTTTTTTCTCTCCAACGTAGGCCTTGTTTAAGGAGACTAACACATATAAACTATTTGCATACAAACATCCTATTTGCAAGAAATGAGACGACATATTTGCTAGGGCTAAGGTATAGGCTATAGACCTACTGAGAACAATTTCACTCGAAAGCCTATTATTCTTATAGACTAGGGTTTACATTAAATATGACGCAATTCCACGCAATCTGAGGCTATGGCATCATTCAATCATCGCATACCGTTCTGTTTTCATTCAGAAAAAATATTTAAAAGTTGGGATGCTCGTGGAAAACTTTATGGGGCTTCCAACCGTCCCCTCTCTCTTTTTTCCTCTTCGCTTTCTCGACACCTTTAGCACCTGCATTGGGGCACTCCGCTTTTCTGCGGTATTCCCGTGTGATTAATGTCGGCGGTTTTGCGTCTGTGCTTCATATTCCTGTCTAATCTCATGGACCATAAACTAATAACTAAAGGCCTCTGGAATTATTCCACCCGACGGAAGGCGCGCGGGGAGGGGGCTGTTTGTGACATGCTGAAGATTCATCGGTTTAGGGGAAAAAATAAGTTCCTGCATTTCTCGATTATGACTGATTTAAATATGTTGCTCCATTTCTGTCCCTGTTTTAACGTGAAGCTCCTCTATCTATTTGAAACAACTGGTGAAAATAGTAGTTTGGGATATTGTCTAAAGCCTTGACTTTGATTAAGCTTTGTAGCCGTGCTTATTCTGAACTATAGCCTATACCTTATTATTGGTATAATCTGAATGATTAGGCTAATGTTGGTTATAATATTTATCAACGTTATAAATTCGTGAAATCCCAACGTTAACCTTTACCATACAAGAATATGTCTGTCTTTAATAAGAAATTCCACTACGATTTTACTTTGCAAATTATTGACTTCTGTTTGCGAGGGTTAATATCTGCTCTCGTCCTTGGCAACAGCACCAAAAACAAGCGCGTGCATGACAATGATGGCGTTTTTTTACGGCACTAACACAACCCTGCGAGACAAGGTTGAGGTATTACGTAGTAAATTGTTAAACATTTCACTTGAAGAACTTTATTAATGTCATGTTACAGAACGCTGCCTCATCCTACCCTAAATAATCCGACTGGAATGATGCACACTACTTTTAAAGTGGAAGTGCAAAAAACTCAGAACGCAGAATAAATATCCATATATATGTAAAAAAATATATAAATATAATTTTGGAATAGCCTATTACATTCTGGCCTCCATCGGCCGGCTCTCTTGCGTGGTGACGACGATGCTGGCGTGTCCTGCACCGACGCTGTCCTTGGTGCTGAAACTTCTCTTTAGTGTCTCTCTCTCTGTCTCGTACATATATCGGCCTACCGTTTATTTTCTTCTTCAAAACTATATCTCTACTTGTTCTCATTGTTTGAGCCCTCCCTTTGAAGGCTACAGTGAATGTGACCGCGCTACAGAGGTTTTCAACCACGTCACCTCGCGCCAGCACTTTATCATGCGCGCTGACCTCTCTGCGTCATTGGCGGATCATTTTGTTATAGGCTTGAGCAAAGCAACACACACACACTTACACACACTGGAAATTTACCAGGTTGGTCATTTTCAAAGTTTTACAAATAGAATTAAAAAAAAAGTATATAAAAAGAAACAATTAAGTGATCTATTTGTCTTTTTCTACACACCTTTTCTTAAAAAAAATTGCCTTGGCTTAATTAAGTTTAAGGACAAATGTCATGGCATCTTGGTCCCTGCGTGTTCCCGTGTGATTCTGGTTGTGTCTTTGTCCCTGTGTGAGTCGGATTTTGGTTGTGTGTTCACCCGTCTTTGCCTGTGTGTGTGTGTTTGTGTGTTTGTGTGTGTGTGTGTGTGTATGTGTGTGTGTGTGTGTGTGTGTGTGTTTGTCCCATCCTGCCATTCAGATTGTGCTGTTACGCATTATGAAAGGTGTTGAATAACTCTGCCTGCCCTGTTTCTGTAATATAATATAGTGCTGAACTCCACAGCTCAGGGCAGATCACATTCCCTTGCATTTGGAAATTAATTGATGGGTTCCCTTCTGCCTGTAGAAATCTGATCTTCCTCTTTCTCTCCTCCCCTCATTATGGAGGACAGCATCCCTCTCTTGGCTGCCCCCCCCTCTCCCCTCTTTTCTCTCTCCTCGCTTTCTCTTGCCTCTCTTTCTTTTCTCTTTTCCATTCCTCTGCACTTCTTTTTCTCCCCCTCTCTTCTTCCCTTTTTATGGAGAGATGATCACTGGCACATTTGTTAACAGGAAAACCTTTGTCTTCTATCTGTAATTCTGTTTCCAATCCTGAGCACCTTTAAAGCGTTTTGACCGGACATGTCAAATAGTTCCCGTCAATTCGATTCATTTAAACGTCAACGTTTTATTTGATACACTTTTTATCTGTAATATAAGGCATTTTTCTAGTGATTTGTCAAGCAGGGTGTGTGTGGGGGAGTATATGAGAGAGTGTGTGAGTGACGTGTCCAGTGGTGTGTGTGTGTGTGTGTGTGTGTGTGTGTGTCAGGGGACAGGGCAGTGCTCCCTCTCTCCTGCATTCAGAGGCCCTGGCATCGGTCATTAGCTTTGTTTCCAGATGGCACACACTTAAACAAATGAGGCCTAGTATAAGGATAAGCCTGGGACTCGCCTGGGCCCTGTCACCCAAGAGCACCACTCTATAAACAGCCACACATGCCTCTCTCCAGCCCAGAACCATTCATTAACTCTGGCCCTGCCCTACCCTGACACCTAGCCTTGTGTTGTCATGGTCCACTCCCTATATGATAAACAAGTAGACTATACTTTTTCAACCTTGATGAAACAGACTCCTAACACACCCCTGTGTGGGAGCCCTGGTCAGGACCCCAGGCCTCTGGTGACGCCCTCGGAAATCTGTCACTGGAGCAAAGATATGGAGACGTGCTAATTTTGTCATTTTTTCCCCGTCTCTTTAATTTCGCCTGACTCTCTAATTCTCTCTTTCTTGTTCCTTTATGCTCACACTCATGTTCTTTCTCCCCTCCCCACACACACACACGTCTGTTTTGTCCTCCAGGTAATAGGAGGCAGATTCATAACAGGCCTCATCTGGGAGCATTTGCATAGTTGGTGTGATAGCTCGCCCCAGAGCTCCTCCTCCATCCTGGTAAACATGCTGTTACCCTGACACCTGGCTCCTCCCACGTATCTTCCATCACTGACACACACACACACACACACACACAAACAGAGACACTTCTGGTGTCCCACCCCCCTTCTTCTATAATAACCCTTAACTCTTCACCAACACATTGAGTTGTCAGTCCTCCCCTGCTCCTTGGCGGGGCGTGCTGACTTATACCCACTTAGCTATTTATCCTGCAGCCTGCGCTGGGATTTACCTGCCCCAGCACCACGACTAATGGATGGAAAGTGACAAGCCATCAGAAGATTCTGAATGCATAATTGATGGGGGGCATAAATTAATGTGATTATGGTGTCGATAGAATGGAGACAGTTAGACAGGCTGGCGTGTAGATAGACCAGCAGGTAGATTTAGAGCAGACAGACTAGTAAACAGACAGACTGGTAGACAGACAGACTAGTAGACAGACAGACTAGAAGACAGACAGACTAGAAGAAAGACAGGCTAGTAGACAGACAGACTAGTAGACAGACAGACTAGAAGACAGACAGGCTTGCCTGACAAGCAGGACAACAGATCATGAAAGTAGAAAACAAAGTCAGATGGACAGACATATACAAAAGGCACACAGAGGGACAGAGAGACTAAAAGACAGACAGACAGACTGACAGACAGGCAGATGGACAGACAGGCAGACGGACAGATAAACGGGCAAATGTGTGTGTTTCCCCCAGATCAGCAAGAAAGACAAGCTCTCAAAGCAAAAGTTGCAGCTCAGCTCAGCTCACCATGCCAGAGTCATTCATGTCTTCTAGTACTGACACACTCACACACACACACACACACACCACACACACACACACACACACCACACACACACACGGTCTTGGCAGCACTCTCTTTTTGCTATGTTGTCATTTTCCCCTGAGGAGAAAAGCAGAATTCAATCAATGAAGACAATCGTCATGTAATTAAACGTCTGCCTCTAATTCCGCAGCCCCGTCTTCAACCCAAGCAGAAAATGACAATAATACCCTCCGCAGAAGAATCCTTACCTCTAATACCCAGCCTACACCATTAACACAGGAAGAACACAGATAGAGTGAGAGAAAGGGGGGGGGGAGCAAGCGAGAGAGCTGGGGAGAGAGGGAGAGTGAGAAGGAGCGAGTGAGAGGTAGAAAGAGAGAGGCAGACAGAGAGACATAAAGGGAGAGACAGAGAGAGTCAAGTATGGATAAATATAGACGGTGTCTGTATTTAAATGACTGGTGTTTATTCCTCTACAATGGTGCTGTCTGTTCTAGGGAAGGCCACGCATACATTAACGCCTACGGAATAATTTGTCTACAATTAGCTAGAACAGGTAGCGGAGAGCGTGTGATTAGCATGTGGAGCATAGGCGCTGTGGAGAGAGACTCAAGGCTTTTGAAAACAAACATGAATATCATGCTTTCACTCCACCGCATCAGTTCCCGCTCTCTCTCTCTCTCTTTTCTCTTCTCTCTCTGTAGTTTCGTACTCTTTTTTATTTTCGAGTCTGCCGGTGTTCATATTAATATTCATGCACGGTGATGTTGAATATGGATACTGTGTTTCATTTAGTCATTCATGGATGTGGGAACAAGAGAGATGAGATTCTAAAGCGAGGAAGATGAAGACCAAGCTAGAGGATTTCTGGAAGGATTTTTTGGCAAACCACCCGTTTACCATTGGGTGTGATTTTTTAAACAGAGTGCAACTTCTTCATGATAACAGATTCATCACAGTACTCCAGTAGATGTTTTGGGGAATCAACATAAGTTTTAATATCTGAGTGAGTTTTATCCTTTTCATTGCCCGTTTAACGTAACTTTTACAAATCTTTCTCTATCAACATCCCAAATGTGCACCTCCAGTAAATCTGAAGGTTTCAAAACGTAGCAATTAAAATGTTTGCTGCCCATTTGCAACTTGTGCCTATAATAGGATTACAGAAAGAAAGAAGGTGAGATGGGAGGAGAGATGAAGGAAGATAAAAGAAAAGGGGTATGGGACAAATACAGGAAGTGGGGAGTAGGACACACACACACAAACACACACACACACACACAAACACACACACACAAACACAACACACAAACACCCACACACACGCACACAAACACACACACGCACACAAACACACACACACAAACACACACACACACAACACACACACACACACACACACACACAAACACACAAACACAAACACCCACACGCACACAAACACACACACCACACAAACACAAACACACACACACAAACACACAAACACACACGCACACAAACACCCACACACACCACACACACACCACACAAACACACACACACACACACACAACACACACACACACACAAACACACACACACACACCCTACCACCCTGAGTAGACAGCAGTTTGTATCAGTGAGTATTGACTCCCTGGAAAACCAGCCTGCGACCTGGCTCGACCTGCTCACACACCCTCTGCTGTGAACTCTCCTCTCAAGTCTGAACCGCATTGGAGAACTCACACACCAATCCATAATCTGTCAGGAGGCAACCATTTGCATATGACACACACACGTACACGCACACACAACCTCACACGTACAGTACGTGTGTGACCCAACACCAATCAAAGACGACACAAACAGCACACGCACGTGGCCAAATAACACACACACACACACACACTCACACATGTTCACACACAAACACACACATAACAGAACCCAAATCTCTTCAGCCGTTTCCATGTAAACAACCCTCCCGACCAAATCAATCCTCCGGAGAAACAATCCCATGTGTCCCATCATGCATCTCACCTTTACAGGGTTTGTTTTTTTTTCTTCCGCTGCTTTTTAAGGCGAGCAGCCTTTGAAGCCTTATCTGCATGCCGACGTTTCATGTGGGCGAGATGAAGGCTTCAGAGGCCCGGGGGTAAAGGTAGTGTCTGTGTAATTACAGGGGCACCAAGCTGCGACTCGCATTACGCCGCGCCGCAGCAACAGATGTGCCCGACTTCATCACGACGCAGAACGCAACGCCGCCACATCGCCGCCGCGACACAAAACACACACGTCCCTCTGGGGATCTCTGGGTAGCCTTTACTCGCAGACGCAACCCGTCCCTCGCCGCGATAGCTATCCTTGATGTGCGCGGGGTGTGTGTGAGAGAGGGGCGGGGGGGGCGAGGGGGGCATTCGTCTGGAGCTAAACTTGTAGAGTGGGCCTTCATCCTCTGCCAGCTATCTTATCGGCTGGTGCCAATCGTGCCAATTCAGCTCGAACGGGTTTGAAACACTGAGAGTGGCACAGTGTGACTTTCTGGTCTGGGAGGGGAAGGTTTATAGGTGTGTGTCTGTGAACAGTATGTGTTTATGTGAGTGCCTGAGTGAGAGAGTTACTGTATGTGACCGCAACAGGTATTTGTTTAAACAAGGGAGGTGTGTGTGTGCATGTACGCTATCTATATGTGTGTGTGTGAGTGAATGGGTTGACAGGGTAGGATATCGCACACACACACACCACACACACACGGTTCCCCCTTGAAGAGATATACAGTAGGACTCACCCCTAAACTAATGCATCCGTCACTCTTCTTTCTTCCTTTTCCAGGAACATCCGACTGTGAATGTGTGTGTGTGAATGTGTGTGTGTGAATGTGTATGTGTGTGTGTGTGTGCCAACAAGGAGGCCAGCAGTGCCAAGACTCACAGCTGGTGTGGAGTGCTGGTACTTTAATCAATGCTATTTATATGATAGTGACATACCTAGGAAAACAATCCCTGCATTTCACTAAGGAGACAGCCACAGCCCCTGCCAGCTCTCCCTCTCCCCCTCCCTCTCTCTTTATCTCTCCCACTCTCTCTCCACCCTCTCTATTTCTCCCTCTCCCCACTCCCTCCTTCCTTTCTCTCTCATCTCTCTCTCTCTCTCTGAGGTTGTGCCAGCATAGTTAAGGTAATGACTGACAGTCAGCTCTGGAGGCCCTCGTCTCAGTGTTTCTGTAGCGTGAGCTGCTTCGTCAGGAACATTACCCATCTGTCACAGTCATCAGTGAGGTAACATATTTAGCCTGTAACTGACGCAGATTAACGAGTTGAATTAGGTCCAAATGCCGTTTTTGTGTTTGCGGGCCTATGCTTCCTGTATTCCTCGGAACAAGGACTATAGACGAAAGGACAGGTCAGGTCATCTCCACTTCCCTCTCTCTCCATCTCAACTTCCTCTACTCATCCCTCCCTTTATTTCTCTCCATTTGTCTCTTTCTTCCTGTCTTTCTCTCTTTCGCCATCACTCTCAATCCCCCTCTCTTCTTTTCACTTTACCCACGTCTCTTCATTTCACTCTCTCTCTTTCTACCCCTCTTTCCCCCTTTCTCCCTCCACTCTCCCTCCCCTCTCCCTCTACCTCTGCCTCTACCCCTCTCTCCCTCCCCTCTACCCCTCCCTTCCTTCCCTTCTCCCTCTAACCCTCTCTCTCTCCCTCTCCCTCTCTCTCTTCTTTAGTTCACATGGCTGCAGCAGAGCAGAGTGTGACTGTAACGCGATGCCCCCATCAAATCCCCCAGCCTCATGGGAACTGCTGTGTGCGTGTGTGTGCGACTGTGTATGTGTGTGTGTCTGTGTGTGTAAAGTGAAGCCACCAGTCCCAGAGAGACTGGACCAGACAGA
>CAEFZP010002979.1:147500-162500 GCA_903064625.1 Mallotus villosus
GGAAGGAGGGCAGAAGGGAGGGAGGGGAGGAGGTTTTAAATGTTATTTAGGGTTTAAGAGACAAAGTGCTCTTGTCTGTGTTTGTGAGTTTACTCTGCATACAGGTGTGTTGTCTCTCTCTCTCTTGTCTACCTAATCTGCAGACCTTACTGTCAGCTCAGACAAAGGTATCTGATCTCCAGTCTCCTGTGATGGAACTCTGGCTGTACCAATGGGCTGTGATGAAAGTCTGGCTGGACCAATGGGCTGTGATGGGACTCTGAGTGGACCAATGGAAAAGATGGAACTTAGGCAGTGTGACTCCATTCATCTCCAGAGGTTACAGCTATCAGACTACACTAATATTGACCCAGAGGAGGCCCGAGCTGGAAGTCAACCCAGAGATAGACAAGGACAAGGCAGTGGAGTTCCATCAGCATTCACGTATACACACACAAGAACACACTGAGACACACAAACACAAAAAACACACCAACACCAACACACAAACTGCACAGAGGGGCTGTCATAACTCACGGTGGTCGGTAGCAAGGTGTGAGTTATGGCGTGTTGTGGTGGACCGGGTAGATGTATGCGTTACGGCCCAGCCCACCCTTCAGGATCCCTCCTGAGTTTATTTATAAAAACGCCCCCTCATTCCAAATCAGTGATGTCCAGAATAACACAGCATGTGTAAATGACAGAGTGATTTATGAAAATATTTCCAAAAAAGTTATATATCGAGGGAATTACACGGGAGAACAGAACACCATCAAAGCGCCTGAACAGGAGAGGTGAACAGACACACACACACACACACACACACACACACACACACACACACACACACTCACTGTGGTGTCCATGGCGTCGACCCCTATGCCTGTGTGAATATTAACATGCATTGGGACTGCAAGGACAGCAGGGAGATAAAATGCTCTGTAGATTTATACGCTGTAAACTGTCAGTGTCTCAGGTGTACACGCACACACAACCCCACCCACACACCCACCCACCCACATACACACACACACACACACACACACCAACACACACAGCTAGAGATTTAGAGCAGACAGACAGACAGACAATTTAATAGGAGAAAGAGACAATAAAGAGAAGAGAAGAGGGTGTTATATTGGAGAATAACCAGAATGAGAACCCTGATCTCTCTTTGTTTGACAGGATTCCTTCTGGAATTCTCAAAGCATGAAATGATTGGAACTCTGGGAATTGGCTTTTCTGTTTAAACTCAGTGTCTCGTTCTCTCTGTGTGTGTGTGTGTGTGTGTGTGTGTGTGTGTGTGTGTGTGTGTGTGTGTGTGTGTGAGTGTGTGTGTGTGTGTGTCATTAATGGGTTTATATAACAGTGGTAGTAATTATACTTACACACAGGGAGGACAGGCTATGGAAAGGCTCAGAGAGAGAGCAAGAGAGAGGGGGGGAGAGAGCGAGAGAGAGGAGAGGGAGAGCGAGAGAGAGAGAGAGAGAAAGGAAGAGCGAGAGAGAGAGGGAGGGAGAGAGAGAGAGAGAGAGAGGGGAGGAGAGAGAGAGAGAGAAATCAATACACAGAGGATGGTGTGAAGTAGAGTTATAAAGTAGGAAGAAGACAGCCCCACGCGAGTCTTTACTAACACGGCAGTGAGCTATGACAGGGGTGCAGCAGTGAGCTGTCTCTGTCATCCACACTCTGGATCTTGCTAATCTTTAAACATAGTTAGCATCTGTTCACACTTTATGGGTCCCTGCTCACTTTGCACACGCGCACACACACACACACGCACACACGCACACACACACACCGTTCAGTGTTTATGAGGCCTCAGCACCATGTAGAGGATGTATGAAGGCTCTCTTTAATGGTTGAACGAGAATAAGGAGAAACACTTACCTGAATCTGCTTAGTCTGTGTGAGCGTCTGTGTGTACGTCATTCATTTCATGCTCATGTGAGTGTCTGTGTGTATACACAGAATGTGTGTGTGTGTGTGTGTGTGTGTGTGAACTCCGGTACTGTATGGACCTGATGTATTCAGAGACACAGTAGGGGGGCAGGGGGAAATCTGGCATCTCATTTGGGGGGTGTCATCACCATGAACGACACCTGGCATGGGACACCGGTCTGCCAAGAGGAGTGTGTGTGTGTCTGTGTGTGTCTGTGCGTGTGCGTGTGGCTATGGGGGTGGGGTGGTTTTGACTGATGGGGCAGGACTGTGGAAACAAGCTGATTGGGGACAAAGTCATCCACACTCCACAGTCACAGTTGAAACACTCTCTCTCTCACTCACGCACACGCACACGCACACACACACACACACGGTGGGACGCTGGCCTAATTCCTGCCCCATCCCAGAAGGCCTTCAACATATGGCCTGACACATATCCCAGCAGTCACTGGGGCAGCTGGGATGTCTGACTGTGACACACACACACACACCACCACACACACACACACATGTTAAATATATACAGTATATATGTATATAAATTTGATATGCAATACATGCACAAACTTACTTGCAATCACACACAGCAGAACGCTTAATCCCGAGCGGGCTAAATCAGTGATACCAGAGAGCAGGCAGCATGGGGTTGGTGCAGTAAAAGGGGGAATATTTAAGGAATGACGGAGGGATGGAAACATGGAGGGATGGAGTCATGGGCATGTGCAGGGGAGGAAGAATGGATGGATGGGTTGAAGGTAGGAAGGATGTAGATGTAAGAAGTTCAGTTTGAAAGAAGATGAGATGGAGGGATAGGGGAAGGAATGCCAGGGTAGATTGAGGAGATGGGGCGGAGGAGAAGAATGAGGGGATGGAGGAATGGAGGGAGTTGGGCTACTCAGCAGGGGAGTCCAGGATCTGCCAGGCGTGTGTGTGTTTATGTGTGTGTCTGTGTGTATGTGTTTATGTGAGAGGGTCCTCCTGTCTCTCTCTTTGACTAATGAAGACGTGTCAGCGCTGTAATCCCCTCTAATGTGTACCAGCGGAGCAGGGCCCAACCTAGCGCGCGTGTGTCTGTGTGTGTATATCTGGGTACCGTGTGTTCGAACATGCGAGCATGTATAGGTTTGGCCGATGAACACAGAAGCAAATGGGTTTATGCATAAAGTGTGCATGTCTGTTTGTTTTGCGTTTGTGCAAGTGCCCAGATGTTGGTGATGGCTTCCTCAATTAGCATGTAAAGAGATTGCCGAGTGTGTCTGCATGTGTGTTTGTGTAACGTTTGTTTGCGTTCCACCGGTGGGCCAGAAATCGCACCCCCTCCCAATCGTAATTGTATTGATGTAAAAAATTTCAAGATCGAGTCACAAAAGCAGGTACAATCAACGTATTTGTCCGACCACAAACGTGTCAACAAAGTGAAAGCAAACAGAGACTACTCACCTAACTAGGCTCAGAATTTATGGAGCTAGAAAGCTGACAAAAGTATCTGAATTTGAATATGAAAGATCTGAATTATTTGTATGCCGAATTTAACAAAACTGAATTATTTTGCTCCAGAAATTCAGAATTCAGATTGCGGAAATTCAGACTGCGCAAATTCAGATTTTTGTCTGAACTAGGCCAAAGGTGAAACAGCTTGCTTTACAGGGAAAAGTAGACGATTTCAGAACGACCGAACTTTACCTAAGAACAAACTGAGTTTCTAGTTGGAAGAAGACCCAGATAGCACACAGCTCTACGTAGACTATAGGCTACTATGGATGTAGTATGGAGATCGTTGGTATTTGATCGAAACTGACTTCCAGATGATGTGTGGACGATTAATCAAAGCTACACCACCAGGCCACACTACAGATATGCTATTAACCAGATATATAACGCCTTTATATCTATGCTGTTAACTAGCCTATGTCCGATCTCTCAGACAGCAACTATTTCACTATCTATAATATAACCGATCTGAAATGTCACTTAGCAAATGAACATATATAGGCTGAACATTGACTTTGATATGAATATAAGGAGACAATGAAAAACAATATGCTTGACCACCCAAAATTGGCTATTAGCAATAGTAGCTAGCTAGCGTTACTTGATTCAACCTGGATTTTCTGTTTGGGTATTATAATGAAGAGACACAATTAAAGTTCATGATTTTATATCAGGCTGGATGTTGATGCCATCAAGCTCTTAAAAGAACTCCAACACAGAAAAGAGAACAACGGAACAGAAACATAAATATATAGGCTACAGCTTTGCCAGTTGTTCCGCGTCTTCCATCGGTCTCCGCCGCCCTCCGACTCCGTCTCGACTCACTTGGTTACAGTAACTGCCGAGTTTTTACAAGTTTCATAAGCACTATACCTCGATTGGGCTCCATACTTTTCCTCCAACGAGCAACTCTTAGCTTTTGTTCTGAGTTCAAATTTGGTCGTTCTGAAATTGTCTACTTTTCCCTGTGAAAGCAAGCTGTTTCACCTTTGGCCTAGTTCAGACAAAAATCTGAATTTGCGCAGTCTGAATTTCCGCCATCTGAATTTCCGCAATCTGAATTCTGAATTTCTGGAGCAAAATTATTCAGTTTTGTTAAATTCGGCATACAAATAATTCAGATATTATATATTCAACAGTACAATATTTCAGTTTTATGAAATTCGACATACAATTATTTCAGATCTTTCATATTCAAATTCAGATACTTTTGTCAGCTTTCTAGCTCCATAAGAATTGTCCATTTATGCAAAACATCCCAACAAAAAATGTCTGGTTACATTCCCAAAGGTCCATCTATCTAACCAAGTAAAGTATTTCTTCCAAAACAATGTATTACATCTATAAATAACCATGATCTCTTGTTGCATCATTCTGACTTTGCCGACAGAGGAGATCAGTCACTCGCGCACAATCAGTCATAACTCTGGTTCGCTTAGGAATATTCAAGATATATCGGTGTCAACATGGCCACTGCACTCTGACCTTTCGATTGACACCTCATTTGACCCAATAGGAGCTTCCATGCCTTGTCCATTGCGTTCAAAATCCAACCAAGTGGCTCCCAAAATCTGTGGGTCCTGCCCCCCCCTCTCCCCCAACTCTTTCTTTGGTACAAAACTGAAATTGGCTTCAGCTGGTTCACAAATGAGCTTGTTAGCCTTATAGCCAATGAAATTGCATGTACTCCAAATTGTTCAAGAACAGCTTTCAATTTACTTTGAGTATGCCTTGATGAGGCGTTTTTGTTGAATTTGAGAAGAAGGTTTTTAACTATGAAGAGTCTCCTTGGCTGTAAAACATACTTACACATATCAATGAAGATGATGAGATTATCTAGATGATTATGATGGATCACAGCCTGACAGCATTATCAACGATGACAACACACCAAGATATCATAACACGGCCAAAACAGACACACAGCGGAGATATGGTAATGATATTAATAATGATATTGCTGACTTTATCACAGTGAGTGTGTTTATGGTAGTTATGGTAACGACATTAATGATGAATGCTCGTTGCGTGTGTGTGTGCGTGAGTGTGTGTGTGTGTATGTTGCAGTTCACTAGGAGACGTCTCACCTCATACTGTGTTTGTCAGCCTGGTGCCATCTGTTCATCCTGCTCTCTCTGTCTCTGTCTCTGTCTCTCTCCCTCTTTGTCTCTCTCTTCTTCTGTATTTGATCTCTTTCTATATCTCTCTATCTGTCTGCTTCTACCACTCTCTTATTCTATCTCTTTCTGCAGTTCAGACGCACAGATACAGACAGACTCACACACAGATACACACACATACAAAGACCGACACATTCAAATACACAACAAGACAGTCACACACACACACACACACACACACACACACAGAAAGACAGACACTCCCCTTAGGACTGTAGGTTATCCTCCCTCTTCCCAGAATCCTTAGAGTTGGAGGGTCAGCCAAAGGGAGGCTGTCATGCAGGCAAGATTGTGAGAAAGATAGATTATATAGATAGATAGATTAGATAGATAGATAGAGATAGAGAGAAAGAGAGAGATGGCACACTCCATACACAGACAAATACACAAACATAAACACTTCCATGCACACATACTTTATGGAAGCACTTCTGTACAAGCAAAATAAGCATTTTATCCTATCCTCTATGCAGCAATTCAGTCAACAACATGTAGGCCATTTGAGTGACAAATGATGATCAGTATTGAAGGCTTGAGTTCTCTCTTTCTTTACACACACAAACACACACACAAAACCAGACACACGTCTCACACGTCTCACACACACTGAGAATGGTTTGTGGGTGCAAGTCTGTGGCGATGCCTAGACTGTGGATGAACAATACATACACACACACACACACACACAGTGAGCAGTGTATCTGGCGTTGCCTGGACTGCGTATGAACAGCATATCTGTCAGATGGTGACAGGTTGACAGTGGAGCTCCCAGCACTTTGTCCACTGTCATCATGTCAATCCTACCGAGGACACGGCCAGCACTCTGCTCTCCAGAGTGTGTGTGTGGATGTGTGTGAGCGTAAGCGTGTGAGTGTGTATGTGTGTGAGCGTGCGTGTGCGTGTGAGCAGGAGACAGACTGAAAAATATAACAATTTAATTTAATATAAGCAAGCTACTTTGTAAGTTGACCAATCAGATTGCTGCCTGTGCCACTTTGCGACCAATCCTGGTCAATGTCATCGGTCTGTAGACTTACATTGATGTAAGGGAGTGAGAAAGAGAGAGACCGAACTAAAGATCCTTTTTCTTTTTGATGAAATACATTTTCCTTCTGAAGGAGAATCCAGTTGATTGAATAGTTTATCCAGCTCAGACAATGATTCCAAATTAAATTTGAGTTTCTTCCTGAAGACAGTGAGTCTTGGACCCATGACAATAACATCCCTGACACAGAATGGAATGGGCGCTATAACAGGATTGCCGAACACACACGCACTCTGTGTGCCGTCTCTGTTCCCGGTCTATCGCTCTAATTCTACACTTGTTCCATCGTTCTGTAATTCTGCATTTCCATCCCTCTGTCTCACTCTATGATTCTATAGTTCTACGACTCTCTAATTCCGCAGCTCCCTGTGTCTGTGCGTCTGTCTAATCCTGCCGGCAAGGGTTGTGAGAAGAGCCTATTGTCTGTGAGACAATATGAAGGCCTAAGGCCACACTTCTTCTATATTGAGCCAATGAGAGATCGGGTTATTGAAATGTGTCTCTGCTCTGTTTGAAAGCTGACAGAGAGAGAGAGAGAGAGGAGAGAGAGAGAGAGAGAGAGAGAGGTCAGATGGTTGCTTTTCACAGAACTGAGAGGAAATCCATGGGTGGTTCACCACACATTAGTTTGTTTGAACTTTTGGAGTATGTCTTGAAGAGGTCTTGTGTGTGTGTGTGTGTGTGTGTGTGTGTTTGTGTGTAGGGGGGGGTAGGAGCTTCTCTGGGAGTATGTTTAGGGGGCCATATCTGGGGGCTTGTGTTGAGGAGATTCTAAGGTAGTGTGTGTTTCAGGGAGGTGTTTCTAGGAGTCCGAGCCACCCTTAGTCACCCCTCACAGAGACGGGTTCGATTTGATACATTCTTTGAATTGTACTCACCATTCACCCATCACTTTGAGCTCAAGGTCAAAATGGGCCCACACACGCACACACACACACACACACCAAACACAAGCGAGCTGTAAATACACAACGCAAGATTCTGGTATTATGCCCACACATCTGCAACCTCTTCCTGTCTCCAAAATGGAACACATTGTGTTAGAAAGTGTTGTTGGTTCCAGCGGAGCGGAGAGAGGAGCCTCCGGACCACGTGCTCATTGTGGCCTCCCCCTGCTTCCCTGGCTAAGTGCAGTCTGGCTAATTGCTAATTCTCCACTGATTCTCATTAAGAAATTATTTATGCACACGGTGTCAGCTGTGTAAAGCATTACAAGGCCTGGCCTGCCAGTAATAGAGGTGCTAATTCATCTGTTGTGTTGGGGTGTTTGAACAGGCTGTATGGTACACAACAACAGGAAGGAGGTAGAAGAAGCTGCTCCACTCTTATGATGCAGCTCATCGATCGCTCGAGTGACGAGAATGAGCGAAGTACGAGAAGAGAGACGAGACGAGTAAGAGAGAAGAGAGAAGAGCTGAGAAGAGACGAAGAGAGAAGAGAGAAGAGCGTAGATAGAGAAGTAGCTCTAGCTAAGATCGATCATCGTAGATCTCTACTCTCTCTATATCTCTCTCTCTCTCATCTGTCTCTGTCCTCTGTCCTCTCTCCTCTGTCCTCTTCTCTCCTCTGTTCTCCTCTCCTCTGTCCTCTTCTCTCCTCTCCCTCTGTCCTCTTCTCTTCTCTCTCTCTGTCCTCCTCTCCTCTCTCCTCTGTCTTCTTCTTCTCTGTCCTCCTCTTCTCTATCCTTCTCCTCCTCCAGAGTGTATAAATCAGACTCCATATAGCGCTCATGAACCGACCCACAGTCCCAAGGGCGTAGGTTTGGTCTCAGCTTTGGTAGGGACACTTGTTTGTTCAATGTTTTCTATGTAGGTTCAGGTTTTATGGAGCTGTACTAGGCCTACATCATCTGTACTGGACTTCTGAGCAATGAAATCATTATAATGCATACATTTGGGCATCCCAATTTATAGCACCTTTTTACTATCTACAAGTATAAGTGTGAATGATAACATTCATGTGTAACATTGTCTAAACATCCCTTAAAAAACTGCAATTTAATACAATCTTTACCAAAATTGACAATTCTACTTCTCACCTGAACCCCTGATGTTGATTCATCACCAACCTGCTCTACATCTGTGGCTTCAGGGTGCGGTTCCTGCACAGTAATTCATCAATTTAATAGACACTAACCATGCTCAGTTGACTGTTGACATTGGTCGAGATTACAGGGATAGGCATATTACTATCCAAGGGATCATATAGGCCTACTTATTACCAGTTAATATCCATTTTGAGTTGCTAGCCTGCTGCTACTAGGCTAAACTAACACCTTTATGTGGGTAGGTTAGCTTTATCCTTCTGGCTTCAACAAGACCAGCTGCTGCTAACACACTGGTCGAAAGATTGCAGACGCTAGGGATTGATTTAATACAAGCCAAGGTTACATGCTCTGCTTGTTATGTTCTGTGTTGTCCAGTCCTGTTTTTTTGTCTGTCCTGTCTATGTTCCAGGTCACATACCCCAACACTCCACTCCACATTCCCAGTGGGTTCACCTCCCAACCAGACACACCTGTTACCCATCTACCGTTAACTGCACAGTTCATCTACCCTGGTTTTCCACAGACTCGGTGCCAGTTCAACGTTACTACTTGACGGTTGTTTGGCCTTGCCTTGCTGCTCTTGTTGGTTAGCTGTAACTGATTTAAAATGATTGTACTCGCTGTGAAGTAGTTTACTGTTGCTTGCTTTTCCACAGGTACACTCTTGCACTTTTGAGGTCCATGTTGTTTAATTGTAACTTGTTTAACTTCATGCTCGTATGATTCTTCCCTTTGGCACTTATTTTTGGTTTTTCACAATGTATGCTTAATGTTTGACTACCTGCAATGTTGGGGATATCTCGTTGTTATGATCAGTGACCTATGCACTTTTGCTCTCTCTCTTGGAAGTCGCTTCGAAAATTAACAAAATTGTGATGAAATTGTGAAGATTGTGTCTTTCCCAAACTTTGGTCGTGACTAGTCCCTATGGACCCGATGCAAACCTACGCCCTTGTACAGTCCAATCAATACTCTACCATTGCCTCTAGCTCCTCCCCCACCCTTTGGCAATCATAATTACTGGTCTGGGATGGTCTTGTCTGGTTTGGCCCAGTCTGGCCTGGCCTGGTTTGGCCTGGTCTGAGCTTGAGACTGAAACTGATATTTATAAACCAAACAGTGGTCTGTTTTTTTATGTGTGTACATGTGTGTGTGTTTGAATTGGAGCCATCTGTTGACTGGTGACAAAGACAACACATCGTTATCCATAATCTACAGATTCCCTTTTCCGTCCATCTGCTTGTTTTTGACATCATTTCCTGTCCAAATTGTGTGTGTGTACCATGATGAGGTCATGTAAGAACAAGGTGTCATGAGGTCATCACCATGGTGATTGTCCTGAGTTCATCTGTTTGTGCTGAACTGGCGTCTGTATAGGGCAATGGTACACACACACACGCAAACACACACAGATACACAAACTGTGAAGGCAGCTTTGATGCGTTTTTTGATAGCCATAATCATAATCTACCCAATCCAATTCTGGAAGCTATTTGTCGACAGAGAAGGCTAGTCAGAATTAAAATGAGCCTCCATGCTAGAGACAGCATTATGGAGCTCCACTCTCCAGGATTAGACCTGGGAAAACCCATCTGAAAATGTAAACCAAACCTCCCACAGCATACCTACTCACACACGCACACACACACACACATACAGACACCACACACACACACACACACACACGGTACTCTCTACCACCTTACTGAACCTTACTGTTTTTACCCTAGCTGGTGTGGTGGTAGTGTGTGAAGGGGTGTCACAGAAGGGGTAATTACCATGGGAACAGTAACTAAAGTGACATGTTGGGGGAGCAGATAAAGAGACATAAATTGGCCGGTAATGCTGATATTTCCTGCCTCTTAGAAAAACCCATTTATTCTCCCTCTCAGCAAATCAAGGCCCTGTCATTGGCCACTCATCCCCTGGCCGGAGGCCTGCCTATGTGAGCACACACACAACCACACACACACACACACACACACCACGCACACATACTGACTATGTTAACAGCGGAATGCAGATGAGGAGCAGCAATGGGGTACGTGTGTGTGTGTGTGTTCAAACCGTGTCTAAATCAGCCATAATGGGGTTAGGACCTCAGCACCACTAAAGTGTGAGCAGTGACACGCGAGACAAAGACAGAATTCCTCCCTTCAAGAAAAGCTGCCATATTACACATCTGTCACTGGAGTGTAGACAATTACTCCAACATGAGAGGGAGATGGGGACAGGACGGGAGTGGAGAAGCTGGAGGGAGGGAAGAAGGGAATAGGAAGGAAGGAAGGAAGGAAGGAAGGAAGGAAGGAAGGAAGGAAGGAAGGAAGGAAGGAAGGAAGGAAGGAAGGAAGGAAGGAAGGAAGGAAAAAGGCCATGTTTGGGAGGTTAACTTGAGAGGTTTCTATTCAGTATCCACAATTTGTCTCTTTCTCTCTTTCTCCAACTGTCTTTCTCCCTCTCTCTCTCTCTCTCTCTCTCTCTCTCTCTCTCTCTCTGTATTGACTCTTGTTTCTGTAATCATTGGTTAATGTGTTCATTCCATGTCAGTGTTGGTGTTGGCTCAGTAATTATCTCTAATCACTCCAGTTACCCTGTACTTTACTAATGACTGGAGCAACAGCCTGGTACATACACACACACACACACACAAACATAATCACTCCCTCCGTCTCTTCATTTCTCTATCTCTGTCTGTCTGAATCTGTTTCCTTTCTTTTTCTTAGTCTTCAGAATGATTCAATATTTCACTAGAGGAAAAAGTGCTCTGCTGTCAGGAAGTCACGCCAAAAGCCCCTGCTGCCTTGAGTGGGAAACCCCACAAATATCTCAGCTAGCGATGCTAACTGGTCTCACCCCTCACACCCCTACTCTTTTTCTCTCATGAAATATTAGCCTAGTGATGCTGATGGCTAGCAATTAGCGCCAGTGTCCATTAGCAGACACTCACAGGGCTGTAGCGAGCATGTTAGCGTTATGTTAGCATTATGTCAAACACAAATGGTCCTGTCACACCCTTCCAGAGGCTAGTTTTACTGGTTTCCTCGTCAATCTGAAGTGTGGCTGGAAGGACCTCAGAGACCTTGTTGAACCCCTTGCACACTCGGGGATCGATTGATATGGCCTGGATCAATACCCAGGCAGGGGAGGAGAATAGGGAGCAGGGGGGGGGAGTAGGAGGAGGAGAATGTGCAGGCCGCTATCTTTCTGTCAGATTTGGACTTGTTTGGTGTGTTTGGGCATTTCTGTCTATCTTTCTGTCACTCTCTTCCTTCAATCTCTCACTCTTTCTATTGCAGTCACCTTGGTGTCTTCAGAGCCTTAGGACAACATGAGAACATGTAAAAGAGTGGAACAGATGACATACAGCTTCCGCTTTTACAGAGAACTCTGGTCAAGTCAGACGACCTGACTTGACCATCCTAAGTCTTGATCATTGGATGATCTGAGAGGGGCCAGTGGACAGGAGGGAAGGGATGTTGGGATGTTGGGACAGTGGGTCTGGGACCTGATCAACACCATGAGAGCATCCATATACACACACATACTGTACACAAACACACACTATGCATACTGTACACAAACACACACTGTGCATACTGTGCACAAACACACAAAACTCCCAGACACGTTCACCGGTTACCTTCCTATGAACCAGATGAAGGCTCAGGCATAATGGTCTTTGCTGATCAGATTACAGTTGGACTGGCTCTACTTCAGATTTAAAACACCTAAAGGCTAAACTAACAGCTATTGTGACTCCTCCCTTACACAATCTTCTGTCTTTTCCTCCTTTCTGTGCCAGCTTGTCGTCACAGAACACAGTTCTTCCATTTGTTTTGTCTTTTTGTCTCCTTGACCCAAGTTAACAGAGTATTATCCTCTTGTGTGTCTCGCTGTGTGGTAGCTGTACGTGCTGTGTGTGTGCGCGTGCGTGTACCTGGCATTCTGCGTGAGCTCATTGTGTTGCGGCGCACACCGCCTAACTGTAGGGAGGACGGGGGGGAGGAGGGGGAGGAGAGAGAGGAGAGGGGGGGTGAACGGAGGAGGTCAGTCCTCTTTGGATGCTCTCAGCTGTGGCCCAGCTAAGCCCTTACACAGGTGAACACTCTTCAGTGGGACCATCTCCTCTCCCCCTCTCCCCCTCTCCCCCTCCCACTAGCGTCTCGGTGGGGTGGCGAAGCCGGGCCAGATCGGGCCAGACGGGGGCAGGACCAGCGCTGGGGAGGGCCGGGCACACTGGGTCCTGTCTGGGCACGTCTTGGAGGATAAGGGTCTCCACTGCTCCTCCCTTTCAGCCCCCACTTTGCGTACCCCATGCTCTATCGCATTCCTACGCGTAAGCGATCATCCGAGCAAACGTCGCGACTAGCAAAGGCCGTTCACCTCCTCTCCTCTTCTTCTCCACCACCCTTCACCTCTTCTCCTCCTATCCTCCTCTCTCTTTCCTCCTCTCATCCTCTCCTCACCTCACTTATCTGCTACACTTGGACATCGCAGATCCACTGTCCAGAGAGGATTACACACACACAAGCTTGTGCACACACACACACACACACACTCACACACAGGTCTCCATCTCACATAAGGCTCTCTAATCATTAGGTGTAAGGGGATCTTGTCGGCTTTGGACCGTGTGTGTTACATCTAATATGTTCCTCCCACTGACGCAATTCATGAACTCTGCAGGCCAGAATGATCACACTCACACATTTCTACACACACACACACACACACATACCACACACATTTCTACACACACCAGGAATGCCGCTGGGAAAACAGTGAAAGCATTTAAAACATACAGAACCTGGAAAAATCCTTCAAATATTATTATTTATCACATGCAATTTACTGGACTAAAATACCAAAATGACTATATTATAAAGATTCATATATATAAACACAAACACCTCTATTTGAAAACTCATAATAAGGTCTTCAGGGAGGTGTGCATTCTTTAGTTGTGTTCAGTTTGTAGCTTACCTATCATTGACAGTGGTGTTTACACTAAATTAATGTCAGCCTGGCTATGTTCTAATGTGTTCATGTCTCAAGGCTGATCCTAGGTGACACATTTAATACGTGGCTGTTGGTTAACGACTGGAACAGCGTGTCTGTGTGTGTGTGTGGACGTCACCTTTTACGGGGACACCTGCCTCTGACAGACACACCTGCCATGGTGTCATCGTGCTGATGGTTGATCTGAACTGAGCCTGCTCGCCATGACAACAAGAAAGCAGCGTCGCTCCAAACGGAGAGTTATTTTCCCCCATACACACCCTCGTCTGTCTAATGATTTCAAACAAGGAGAGAAACCAGAGGACTTCACCAGGCAGATTTCCATATTATTAACGTCAGACAAAGGCTGGATTAGGCAGGAGGAGGAGAGACAATCTGACATTCTTCCTGAAAAGAGAAGGATGGCATGGAGGAGAGACAAAGCCTGTACAGTGAGACTGTAAGTCCTGTCAGTCCACCGCACTGTCTCAATGTGAGCTTATTTCGCTTCTACTGTGAGTGTCTCCTTCTGTTCTCTGTCTCTTGTTCTCTCTTTCTCACACACACACACACACACACAGAGAGAGAGAGAAGAGAGAGAGACAGAGATTTGATTTAAGAAAATCTTTATTTGGCAGTCGAAACTGCTAGTTACAACTGCCACTAGTTACACCACACTGGACATAGGAGCCTACTCACTGACTTCCTAATTCACAGTGCACAAGGCGACAGCGAGAGAGAGAGAGAGGAGAGAGAGAGAGAGAGAGAGACTGGTTGGTTTCCGGGCTGACTGGCTGGAACATCAGGCAGTAATCAGTTCTGGGATGTGTATTTCCAGGTAGTGTAGAGGCCTGTGTGGGTGACACTAAGCTGTTCCTGTCTGACTTCCTAGAATGAGATCCTCTAAACCTTTCCTCTCTTCCTGGTCAAATCTGCCCTGCTGTGTCACATCAGGTCTGAATGTGACTGAATCTCTCTCTCTCTTTCACACACACAACTTGGACTGTTAATGCACTTGTATCATTGGCTAAAGTGATGACCACTATACGTGTGTATGTGTGTGGTCACTGATATAGCCAGTGAATCACCGCTCTTCTTGGCAGCTATTAGGGTCATTAAGATTGTGTATACTATTCTGTACCGTACTGTAGCCAAGTGGCCCTGCACCATTCTGAGACAGTGTCAAGTCCTTACAAGGCACAGTTCACACGAGACTGACACGCTGAAGGTGACGTGCTGCTTCTCACACGAGTTGATCATCATCATACATTGGTAGTGTGGTGTGGTCCTTATTATATGCTGTTTAGAGCGCCTGA
>CAEFZP010002979.1:167500-172500 GCA_903064625.1 Mallotus villosus
GACTTTATGGCAGTGGTCTGACATTTCCTGGTGTGACACTTGTCTGTGCTTATCTCAGGACTGAGTGGACGGTGGCCCTAAGGGCACACACAGCACAGGCAACGCAATGTGTTTTTTTTGTTTTTGTCTTTTTCTGAGGAGTTGAAGTCTTCCAGTACATTACTCTTCATTATGGTTCTACCAGCACCAACCCAGCCCCTGGAGACAGACACAGACACACGCACGCACAGACAAATGTCAACTGGGTGTTACAAATCCAGACACAATCAACTGAAATCAAGAAGTACAACAGCAGTGTCTGTGTGGGTTGGTGTGTGAGTGTGTGCGTGTGTGTGTGCGTGTGTGTCAGAGTGTCTGTGTGAGAGTGTGTGTAGGTGATGGACACAGGTTATTTGTCTGTGTGTGTTTCTTTGTGATAACAGCCGGTGATTTATGTCTGTACATGAAACATCAGAGTAACAAATTATCTCTCTTTCTTTGTCTTTCTCTCTTTATCTCGTTTCTCTCTTTCTCTCTTTCTCTCTTTCTCTCTTTCTCTCTTTCTCTCTCTCCGTCTTTTTATAGCTCTCTTTCTTTTCCCTTTGCTCACTACTACAAGCAAAACATAACAATAATGTCCTGAGGAAAAATGGTTTTATTCAGCATTTATTTTGATGAGAAAAATATTTTTCACCATCAGAAAGTGCTCATAACGGGAGCAGTAATGTGCAGCTGTGTCTCTGCTTTGACCAGCTCTTCCTGCGTGCGTGCGGTGGCAGGTGAGCTTGCACCCGCCGGCATTTTTTAATGAGACGCTATTTTGGTGGAGAGGTCTACTCACACATCCATACTTACTCACACACACACATACTCATACACTACCACACACACACACACAAATATACACACACACTAACATAATCATACACACACTCGCATCTACACACACATATTTGTAAGGATACACACATGGGCACGCGGTCTAGTGTGGGATGTGTGTGATGTGTGGGATGTGTGTGTGTGATGTCTGTGTGTGTGTGTGTGGTAATGAGAGAGAGGATGCTGGTGTTTGTCACAGGTCACTTGTGTTTGATCATTTCCACTGCCTGCTTTCACACGTACAGGGCCTGCCCTAAGGCCTCAGGCTGACATCACACACACAGCACACACACACACACACACACCACACACACAGACACCACACACACACACACACACGCACACAGACACAAAGACACACATACATATACAGACATAAACAGACACACGCTACGAACACGTAACAGAAAAACTAAAATATAAATAAATAGCTGGACTTTCGTTAACTTGAAAACAGAAAGTTCTCAAAGTTCATTTCCCGAGCTTCACTCTCGACTAAACTTCTGATTGGCTCTCTGGTTTAATTCCAATGACTTTGTGTAATTCCCTGGTCCCGCTCTGAGTTAGTGTCTCTTACAGAACTGTCCCCTCCTTGTCCACACTGCCTCCATCTACCCCCCCTCCCCTCCCCTCCCCTGATCCCTTACTTGATCTCTCTCTAATACCCTATGCACTGTGGGGTCCAACCTGGTGAGCTAACAGTCGCCCTGAAACACCACTGCACTCCTCCTCATCCTTGTCTCTCTCTCCCTCTCTCTCCTCTCTCTCTCTCTCTCTCTCTCTCTCTCTCTCTCTCTCTCTCTCCATCACTTTATATTTGTATCTTTCTCTTGATCTCTCTCATCCCTCAACCTTTCCTTTTCTCTCTCCATTCCTTATTTTAATTCCTTTATTTCCGCACCTCTTCCCATCTCCTCCCTCCTTGTCATTAGTTCTATTGTTCTATATGTTCTCTACTTTACTCACTCTGTCACTGCGGCCCAGCATCTCTCCATCTCTCCCTCTCTCCTCCATTTCTTCCTGTGTTTGTTCGGCTCAGAGCAGCAGTGTTGTGGATAGGCCAGGTAAATCCCCGGTCTCTGGAATGTGTTAGAATATTGTATAATGAAGCAAAGCCTTCATCTTCACCTTCATCTCATTTAGGTCCTCTCTCATGGAGGGGAAATAAATCAATTTTCTCTTTTATTAAAGACTCCTCTACTCTTTAAGTCTGGGATTCAGGGTACGTTCCCTCTCTCTCTCTCTCTCTCGTCTCGTCTCATCATCGTCTCTCTCTCTCTCTCTCTCTCTCTCTCTCTATCTTGTTCATTTTTCATTCCCTCCTCTCCTCTCTGTGATTATCCTAGTGCATATCAAAGGTTCTTAATGAAGATTCACAACATTTCCCCCTCTCCTCTAATACCTTATCAAAGAAGAATCTCCTTCCGGAAAATCAATTTTCTTTCATATTATTAAGTCCTTCTCCTCTACGCTTGCACACCGGATTCCTCTGTTAGCGCCAAGCAACAGAGAGGGACTTAACCCTGCACAACCTGAACCTCCACCACAGACACTGTTATTACTGATCACAGTACACCGAGAGGAGAGGAAATGAGAGGAGGAGAAGGAGAGGAGGGGAGATAAGAGGAGAGGGGAGGCAAGGGGAGGAGAGGAGAAAAAGAAGGGGGATAGGAGGAGGATGGGGCCTGTGGTG
Organism: Mallotus villosus; assembly: GCA_903064625.1. Taxonomy (NCBI): domain Eukaryota; kingdom Metazoa; phylum Chordata; class Actinopteri; order Osmeriformes; family Salangidae; genus Mallotus; species Mallotus villosus. The sequence continues at coordinate 170,052 of CAEFZP010002979.1, forward strand.
GAGGCAGAGTAGGCCCCACGGTGGAGGATGGGGCTGTGGTGGAGGTTAGAGTAGGGCCCACGGTGGAGGATGGGGCCTGTGGTGGAGGCAAAGTAGGCCCCAGGGTGGAGGATGGGGCCTGTGGTGGAGGTAGAGTAGGGCCCCACGGTGGAGGATGGGGCCTGTGGTGGAGCTGGATGATAGATAAAGTGGGCCAAAGGTAATGATGAGGTATCATGGATGTAAATGATACCCTGGTCTGTGGAAAAAGAGAGAAGGAGGGATGCAGAGAAACACAAGGATGGGGAGAAAAGAGAGAAAGTCAGGAAAAGAGAGGGAGAAAGACGACACGAGAGAGAGAGAGGAGGGAGAGGGAAAGGCAAGAGAGATGGGGGAGGGGTTAGGGGGAGGAGGGAGAGAGGGAACAGAGATGATGAAGGGGGAGCAGAGAGACAAACAGAAGTATGGAGGGTGGTGATGTATGTGAGGCTGTCAGAGAGGTCGGGGAAGATGCAGTGTGTTCCTCCACTGGGAACCTAACCCCCTTCCCACACACACACACACACACACACACATGCGATAAGGACACTATCTTATCATCTCTTGCAGCCTCCCACATTGTTGGCAAGTTTGTGTTTTCATCACTCTGTCCCATGGCCTAAATAGTGTCTTACAGCTCCGTGTCTCTTATAGAGTAGGATTGGACGTGTGTGCAGAGGCACAGACATCTATGTGTGTGTGTGTGTCCCCTGTGTCCGAGTTTGCGTGTGCATCTGAGTTCACATGTCTGTGTAAGTTTGTGTGTGAGTGTATGTGTCCGTGTGTCAGAGAGTGTGTGTGTGTGTGTGAGTGTATCTGTGTGTCCGTGTGTCAGAGTGTGTGTGTGTGTGTGTGAGTGTATCTGTGTGTCCGTGTGTCAGACTGTGTGTGTGTGTGTGTGTATCTCCTCCTAGCTGGGCCAGTGTAATCCATTATCCCCAGCGTGGCTTGGTGTGAGGCAAGGCCATGCCTATAGTCATGCTGAGTTACATGGCGTCATGATCACATTATCCAGCCCTGGACCAGACACATTTATTCAGTTTACAGACGCTCTGTTCCCAGCCAGCTGATTTCCTCCAGCCTGGGCTGCCGACAAGCTCCTCCACGCCGCATTAATCTGGTTCACTAACACCTATCTCACCAGATAACACCAGCAACACAGGACAGCAGGCAGGTACACGGGAGCGGACACACACACACACATGCTCAGACAATGCCCCTTTATCCATCTTCTCACAACACTCACTCACTCACTCACTCACCACACACACACACACATCCTCCCTCACACAGGGCGAGGCTGGAGGAATGCATTGTCTGTGTTTACCTGCAGGAGAGACAGTGTTTGTGCGTGTGTGTGTGTGTGTGTGTGTGTGTGTGTCGTGTGTGTGTGTGTGTGTGTGTGTGTGTGAAAGGCAGGGGGTACTAGATAGATGCAGGTTTTCACCAAGATGGGGATAGAAGCTCAGATTTGTCACAGAGAGAGAGAGAGAGTTTTCACAGTACTGGACGTTGTCTAGAGAAATCACCTAGCTTCAGGGGGATCCCATTTCAGCAGAATTACATTCCAGTTCACATCTTCTGTTCTCAAATGGTAAAAAAGTACATCAAATGTAAGTATATGAGTATTTTTATCACTCAGTGTAAAACAAACTCATTTAAAACAACAAAATACACAGACATGCATTTTCACTACTACAGTAAACACTAAATCTCTCGTCTGGCTTTGTATCCATTTACATTTTCTACACTTTTCCCCCCATTTTCTCCTTCTTTCCCTTTGGTGCATTTTCAAAGCTGGAGACATATTGATTTGGCGTCACCTTTCCCTTCTAAAGATGGAATAATGAAGGAATGTGGAGGGAGAGAGAGAGGGAGGAGAGATATGGGAAGAGAGAAGGGTGGGGTGTAGAGCGATGGAGAGAGGGCAGGTTGTGTGGAGAGAGAGAGTGAGAGAAATAGAGAAGAGAGAAAGAGAGAGATGAGAGAGCAGAGAAAAAGAGAGGTGAGAGAGATAGAGAGAGAGAGAGAGAGGAAAAGAGAGAGAGATGGTCCATGCATTGACTAGGGGATGAGAGAAGTCAGGATTAAGATGATTTCATTAGCTATATCCTCTGTGAGTTCCTCCTTAAACCCCAGCTTAAATACACACACACACACACACATACACGCGCGCGTGAGCACACACACATACTATTACATCCTGTGCTCAAGTCAGTTCCCAGACAGACAGTAAGCCTCACACACTCATCACTGTGCAGAAGGAACATGGCATGAACCACACACACTAATTATTCGTATAATATTTCAATGACATATTAAATCATGATTTATACATACAGTGAGTTAACGTTGAATTCCAGTTAATTTCATATTTATTTAGAATAAGAAGATTTACATTTTTACTGTTAATTAATAACATGACAAATGC
>CAEFZP010002979.1:175000-207500 GCA_903064625.1 Mallotus villosus
AAAAAGAGAAAGAAAAAGAGGAGAGCGTAGAGAGAGCCAAAGAGTGACTGAATGAAAGAAGAAGTTAGAAAAGAAAGAAGGAAAAAGCTAAAAAAAAATCCCATTAAAAAGGAGAAGACGGAGGAGGGGAATGTGCTGTAACATTGAAGGGAGAGTTTGTGCCATTGAATGATGAAAAGTCCATACGTTGCCGTGACATCATAAATTATGTCCAAACGCATGGCGAGGTCACAGAGGGGGCGCCCAGAAATAGGCCACAGAGGGAGACAGCACGCCTGGAAACAAATAGCCCTGATATCAGGAAGAGAGACCCATCGCTAGACACAGACATACACTCACACAGACACAAGCACACACATACACACAAACACACATACACAAACACACAAACACATGGACAAGAGAACGGGAGAAGAAAGTGAACAAGTGTGTTGAAAAGAGAGTTTGAGAGAGGGAAGGAGGGGCAGAACTAAAGTGGAGACAGAAATGGAAGGGGGCGGGATTGAAGCATGTAGACAGAGAGAGAGAGAGAGAGAGGGAACGAGAGAATGAAAGAGAGATAGAGAGACATAGATGGAGTAAAGAGGTAGAAAGAAGGAGACAGAGACAGAGTAGAGGTAGAGGTAGAGAGAAAGGTTGAGGGAGAGGTAGATAGAGAGATGGAGTAGAGAGGTAGAAAGAGATATGGGTAGAGAGGTAGAAAGAGAGGTAGAAAGATATATGGAGTAGAGAGGGTAGAAAGAGAGGTAGATAGAGAGATGGAGTAGAGAGGCAGAGCGAGGGAGACAGAGGGAGCCAGATGGAAGCAGCAGGACAGAGTGCAGACAGGTTATCAGTCTGCAGACCTGCACTCCAGCACCACCCTGAGGTTATACACAGACCAACACGAGCCTGCGACAGTCTATAACCTAGCTCTCCAGCACCCCGATACAGTCTATAGACCATGACCACCCTGATACAGTCTATAACCTAGCTCTCCAGCACCCCGATACAGTCTATAGACCATGACCCAGCACCTGATACAGTCTATAACCTAGCTCTCCAGCACCCCGATACAGTCTATAGACCATGACCACCCTGATACAGTCTATAACCTAGCTCTCCAGCACCCCGATACAGCCTATAGACCATGACCTCCCAGCGACCGTCGATACACCTAAAGCCATCACCATCATGACAAACCTCAGAGCATCACTCCAGCACCACCCTAGCACAGTCCACAGAGCAGCACCACCCTACAGTCCACAGAGCATCACCCCCCGGGACAGTCCACAGAGCAGCACCATCCTAGGACAGTCCACAGAGCATCACCACCCTGGGACAGTCCACAGAGCATCACCACCCTGGGACAGTCCACAGAGCATCACCACCCTGGGACAGTCCACAGAGCATCACCACCCTGGGAAAGTCCACAGAGCAACACCACCCTGGGACAGTCCACAGAGCATCACCACCCTGGGACAGTGGGACAACATACAGACCCGGCACTCCAGCACCCTGAGACAGCACGTAGTCAATGAAGAGTTCTCTAGACAGCAGCGGTACCACCGCGAGCACACACACACACACACACACACACACACACTTAGCCTGCACACACACACACACCTCTCCTCGTGATGAGCCAGAGGTGGGGTTTGATCTTGATGCAGTGAGAGGGATCGCTGGGTACACTTCTGCTGTCCTCGCTGCACTTATTTATTTACTCAATAAATCATCACATTACACATCATAAGTAGGCCATCATAATTAATTGGCCAACAGAGAGTCTTTCTGACAGCAAGCCTCCAGTGGCAAAAGGCACACGTTCACACACACATTCACATGTACGCTCACACACTTACCATACACTTACGGTACACAAAGACAGTACATAAGTCACATACGCAGCATTACTCACGCACACTCACTGTTCTGCAAGTTGGCCAAGAAAAGAGAGAGACGCGAAGAAGAAAGAGAGAAAGGAGAAGAGAGAGAAGGAGAACTAGAACAAGGAGATAACACAGTTCATTTGCATCATTTTCTAAATGTTCTTCTTTCCTAGAGATGGATCACTTGTTTTACATTGTGTGTAATCCCGTGTTCATTGGATTGATGCAGTTATCTGACGTTATAATATTATTAGTGTACTTAGGATTCCCAAGGTGTGTATTTCCTCTGGCCCTGTTCTCTCTACCTCTCTTTTGTTTTCCTTCTAAATCTCTCCCTTTCTATTGGACTCCTGCCTGTAAAGACTAGGATCAGAAACTCTCAAACACTTTTCCTTCTCTCTTCCACCACTCCTCCTCCTCTATCCTCTCTCCCCCCTCTCCCGTCCTCCTCTCTTTGTCCTCCTCCCCCTCCTCCTCCCTCTCCTCGTCTCCTCTGCTCCTGCATGTCCTCTCCCCCCTCCCCCGTCCTCCTCTCTTGTCCTCCTCCCCCTCCTCCTCCCTCTCCTCGTCTCCTCTGCTCCTGCATGTCCTCTCCCCCCTCTCCCGTCCTCCTCTCTTTGTCCTCCTCCCCCTCCTCTTCCCTCTCATCGTCTCCTCTGCTCCTGCATGTCCTCTCCCCCCTCTCCCGTCCTCCTCCCTTTGTCCTCCTCCCTCTCCTCCTCCCTCTCCTCATCTCCCTGCTCCTGCATGCCCTCTCCCTCCTCTTTACACCTCAAGGCCCATTGTTGCTTTTAAACCAAAGAAAGTTGCATTTGGAGCAATAATCTCAACATGGACACCAGAAGGTCACTATTACACACACAAACGATCCCACACACGCGTGTGACCCAACACGTCTCAAACAAAGACAAAGAGAGAGAGAGAGAGAGGAGAGAGAGAGAGAGAGAGAGAGGAGAGAGAGAGAGAGAGAGAGAAGGTGATGTTTTTGAGGGGAGTAGGACAAGGTGACCTGTGACAGGAAGAACAGACCATCTCTGATAGTGATCTTGTGATGCGAGGAGAGCAGCTGTGATTGGGTCTGAATAATTAAAGGGTTGCTCAGCTGTGTGGTAACACAGGCTAACCAAGAACAACAGCAAACAACAACAACATCAACAACAAGACAAACAAACATTACATTTCTTCTCAGCTGAATAGTTAAGTTAGTGCCGTGTTTTGGCGAATGTGTTTTTTTCCGGGTTTTTTTTGCAGTTGCAAAGTTCTCTTTTTCTCTTTTGTATAAATGAAAATGAAACTGTTCAAGCAGATCGTTTGTGGTGTAATCACTGTGACTATAAAATAACATTTGGTTCCTTCTCTCCTTTTGTCAGTTGCCACCCCCTCCTCCTCCCCTCTCTGTACTCACCTCCCTCCTTCCTTCCCTCCCTCCCTCCCTCCCTCCGCGACATTGACGATACATAAAAAAATATTGAAATAATACTAACATTTTATAATATGTAGTTTGTACTGTGTATATATAAACAAAACCGTTCTACATAGTATAAATCCTGTGTGTGCGTGTGTGTGTGTGTGTGTGTGTGTGTGTGTGACGGTGGCTGAGCGTGGCGATAAGAAGGAGGGTGTGATGGAGAGCCATCCCCCTACTGGTGCTCTCTCACTCAGAATGCAGATGGAACCTTGAGACTCAACCAGACACACAGATTTATTGGCTTAATTTGCCGACCACACACACACACACACACACACACACCACACACACATTAAGGTCTTAGCGAGCTGGAGGAAAGGGAAAACGAGGTGTGTGTGTGCGCGTGTATGTTGGTGTGTGAAGTGTATGTACATGCAGTGTGTGTGTGTGTCTGTGTGTGTTTGGGGGAGGGGCCAAGGTCAGTCAGATTTAGCAGGGTCAAGTTCACTCCGTCTCCCTCATGCATTCTATTATGCAGTCACCAGTCTCTGAATTAGCATCGCAACCTAATTTACCTCTTCACCTCGTCTGACAGAGACACCGCAAATCCAACACACACACACGCACACACACACACATTGAAACACTCACTCACCCACACACATAGACCTTGCATTCCCAACCCCTCACTTAGATAATACTTCTTTAGTGTGTGTGTGTGCGTGTGTGTGTGTGTGTGGACGTATCAACTGAGATGTGCTTACAGACCTCTCCTGATATCCCAGCTCTCTTCTGCGCCGCGTGGTTCGGCCTGCATCAGAGTGCACAGCCTTGTATGGGTGTCGTCCAACTAATCCAATATGAACTTCCTGTTGCTTTGTTAGAAGGTGAAGTTAGCTAAGAGAGAGAGAGAGAGAGAGAGAGGGAGAGAAAGAAAGAAAGGGAGAGAGGGAGGTTGAGTACAACTTGTCCTCTCCCATTGATCAGAAATTCAATTCAAAGTCTATAAATATAAATAAATGAGCTACAGTCGTTCTCCCTTCACAAACACACACACACGCGCACACACACACACACGCACGCACACACACCACGCACACAGACACACACACCCTTCAGGTGCCAGCTAGGTAGAAATCAGATCTATAATCCTTCAACTCAGACAGCAGAGCTTCCAAACTCTGTCTCTTTCCATCGCTCTCTCTCTCTCACATGCACACACACACACACACACACACACACACACACGCAGATCATTCACATGCGCAACTCAGCACAGGCCAGTCCAGAATTAAATGACTTATCCAGTAATAGAATGAATGTCAGTTGAGAGAATCTGTCTCAGACATGGGCAGTATCTGAAGAGAGAGAAGATGTGGAGAGAGAGCATGAGATTGAGAAGGAGGGAGGGAGGGAGAGGAGAGAGGGATGAGTGGGGAAAGAAAATATAAAGAGATGGCTAAGTCTAAATTAAGATGTTGGATGTGGGGTGTCCAATAGGACCTTGACATCATTGTTGACCCACTCATGACACGATCACAGTGGCGAGGATTTGGGATTCTATTAGTATTACCACAGGAGAAAAAACTCTAGGAGTCATCAGGATAGCAAATCCATAGCTTCTATCCATCAGCCAATTAGGCATGTTAAAGTAGAATTAGATGGGTATTGACAATGAGAAGGGAAGGAGTGGAGGAGAGGAAGAATGGAGTGGGGGGAGCCGCCAAATGACAGAGAGAAGATGGCTGGCCAGCGCACTGCGAGGGATAGGAGGAGGGGAGACAGGGAGAGGTGGGAGAGTGAGGGGAGGAGAGAAGGGGGAGGAGAGAAGGGGGAGGAGAGAAGGGGGAGGAGAGGAGATGGCTGGCTGCTGGCCAGTGCACTGCGAGGGATAGGGGAGGAGGGGAGGCAGGGAGAGGTGGGAGAGTGAGGGGAGGAGAGAAGGGGGAGGAGAAGGGGGAGGAGAGGAGTGGAGATGGGAGGAGAGGGCCGAGAGGATGGTGGAGAGGGCGACACAGAAAGAGGTGAGAGGAGGGGGGAGAGGAATGGGGGACACAGAGAGTGGTGGGGGGAGAGAGGAGAGGAGAGGTGAACACAGAGAAAGGGGCGCAGGAGAAAGCCGAAACCGCCGGAATGACAAAGAGAAAAAGCAGAGAGAAAGAAGTTGGTGAGAAATAGTTTTTGTTGCGCAATAAACCGTGACATTGTATTACAATTATAAAAAATCAATACTTACACAACAAAGAAGATCATTAAAGTGTTTTTTTCTTTCTTTTTTTTTACCTCATATCACAGATAAGGACGCATGAGCTCACAGCACGTTGATCTACTGAGTTGGACTGTACACACACCCAGCCCCTGAAACAGGTAGATACTGTCTGTTCCACTGTTTATGGTTTCACCTTGCTGTCCCTCCTTTTCGAGGGAGGGAGAGAGAGAGAGGATGTTTCACCACATGAGCTTTACCTACGCTGCCTGCACACACTCAATACATACACAGATCCCCACAGAGGAGCACCCAGGATCTCCAAAACAACACAGCAACAAAGTCACACGATGACGAGAAACGCAGGAAGAGCGATGGAGGGATGGAGAGAGCCTGTGTGTGAGAGAGAGAGAAATAGACATAAGGACAGAGAAGAGAGAGAGAGAGAGAGAGAGAGAGAGAGAGAGAGAGAGAGAGAGAGAAAGAGAGAGTAAACTGAAAGCGATGTAATGAATTTATGCCAGGCTGCCAGATCTTTATAACTTATTGGAAAAATAGCTGGGGCCAGTATTGACACAGAGCTGTGCGATCAATACATTGAGAATGAGCAATACATTTTAATTTAAAAGTGCTCAAACTTCAGCAGCAAATCCATGCAGCTCAGCTCAGCCCCTGCCCCACACACTGCAAATAAACACACACACACACACACACACACACATTCACACATGAGCATACACACACACATCTAAGACTTGGTTAGGTGAGAGAGAATCAGACTACAACTGTAGGTCAGAGTCCTAGTCCTGTTGAACCCAGTGACACTCAAACACACACACACACACGCACGTACACACACACACATGCAAACACCCACACAAACACACACAGTCTGTCATGGATAGTAAATGACTTTAAAGTTTGCCAAACACCTTCCGCAGCATCCTACCAGATTGTACTCAAAACCACACACACACACACACACACACACACAGACACACACACATCACACACACACACACAGACACACACACACACCTTTGTAGGAGCTGCAGGAGGCAGAGGAATGATCTATTCTCTATCCTGACTATCAATAACAGTTTAAGTGCATCACAGCAGACAACCCGTGTCTCTCTGTGCGGGCGTGTGTCCCCCCCCTCCCCTCCCACGCACGCCGTCCGCCCCCCCACCCCCCGCCTCGGACGCCGGAGATTCCCGCCCGGGCACGCCAGGAACGTCTATAAATCACAAACATAACACATTTCCAGGAAGAGGTGTCGGGATAGAGTTAACCTCTTCCTCTCCTCCACACATCGCCAGGCAGGGTTCATTTAATGCACTGCACGATATGCATGATAAGCACTGTAATGAGGGTGTGTGTGTGTGTGTGTGTGTGTGTGTCATCTTTTCTTGTGATCAGAGACAGACCTGCGTTGTGCTTGCTGTGGGTCACTAGGTCAGCTAGAAGGAGAGAGGAAGAGAGAAGCACAGCATGTTAGATCAGGTGCTTAGTCAGTGTCACACTGACTTCTAGGCAATCCTATCACAAAGAATGCCATTTCGAGCAAACCAGATAAAAACCACTCAATGCAATTCAATTAAATTCTGTTTAGTTTAGTGCAATTCAATTGAGCTAATCCCAGCCATTCATTCCTGTGTCTGTGGATGGTGCTCTCCAGTGGTGAGTCATGTTTGTCTAAATGATGCTGCCTGATCAATAATGAGACCTAATTCCTCCCATCTCCTGTCTAAGCACTCATAACTCATTCCAGCTAGCGAGCCAGCCAGCCAGCAAGCCAAATTGGCTAAAATTATACTTTTTACATTAGTGGTGGATAAGAAGTGGGTATAGTCTGTGTCCATAATTGGTGTGCTGTGCGGTCCTACAAGTGGTGAGTGCAGTAAATGTAGTTTGACTGGCAGCAAAGCTGTTGTCAGCGCCACAGGAAGTCGATCAGCATCACAGGAAGTGATGCAGCCATGTTGTCCAGCCCAACCAGACCTAGGCCTGGCCAGTCCAGTCCAGCCTACTTTAGAGTTATTTTTAGATCAAACTGATACGATCAGTAATTAAGGCCTGGTCTAGTATTGGGGGTTGGAGGGGGAGGTAGTTGGAGAGTGAGGGGTGGGGGGGACATCTGTTTTCGCCCTGCACAATTAGCATAATTAATTAACGTTAATCAATCCAAACAAATTATTTTTTAACACCTAGAATAAATCACAGAGCGAGGCACCCACCACTGATGCTGTGGACCAGGAACAAGTCATTGATCACCAGCAAATGAGACAATGCTGGGAGATAGAGCTGCATTGTGTTGCTGCATCTCCACACCTCCCTCGTCATTACTCAGAGAAAACAGATGGATGGAGGATGGAGGGAGACATCCTCCTCTTCTTCTTTAACTCCGTCTGTAGCTCCACGTCTCTCTCCGGGTCTCTCTCCGGGTCTCTCTTCTTTTCCTTTGTATCGCCGTCTTTATTCTCTCTCTCTCTCTCTCTCTTTCGTAATTGTCTTTCTCTCTCTGTCTGTCTGTCTTTTTCTTTCTTGGTCTCTTTTTCTCACCCTAACTCTTCCTCTCTTTTCCCTCTCACACACACACACATCCATAGGTGATGTACTGTAAGCTGTAAATATGTTAATCGAATGAGGAGAGAAAAGGTGAAAAAGGCAAACCTCTCCCAGTGAAAACGATAAACACTATTACACACACACACACACACACACACACACACACACACCACACACACACACACACACACACACACACACACACACACACACACACACACACACACACACACACACACACACACACACAGGAGGCCATAACCACCACCACACCCATACCTATAAACATGGCTTCAGATGTGTCCAGAAGGGTTTATGAAAAGACAAAAGCAGTCCCAAGTGTGCGTGTGTGCGAGTGTGTAAGAGTGAGTGTATGTGTGTGTGTGTGTGTGCTCCAAGAGCGCTAGGGAGCAATATTGCTGTCAGCCTCCAGTCAGATGGGTTAATCACACACGCAAGGAGAAAGGTGCTATCTGCTCGCCACACCGCCATTTTTTATTGATTCCATTTACACTGGCAAACACCCGCCATGACACTCCTTTTACTATTAAATTGGCCCAAAATAGATTTTTCCATTTTCCACAGAGGAGGTGGAGGTGGAGGGATGGAGGAGGGGGGGAGACTGGAGCAGAACAGTGGTGATATAAATGTATCAAAACCAGGGGAACAAACACTGAGGGAGATTTATTAGGAGCAGTTTTAATGCATCCGAGGCAGATGAATTGATTTTGGTTGGAGGTATAAGAAACAAATTTATTGGGTGGGAAGATGCATTATTTTCCGATTGTTATCAAGCTACTGTAAAACTGATTTGTGTTCTATTGCGCTTTATGGATAAAAAGGAGAGAGGGAGAGACAGAGAGAGAGAGAGAGAGAGAGGGGGGAGAGAGGAAGAGAGGGAGAGAAAGAGACAGGGAGAGAGGGAGAGAGAGAGAGATGGAAAGAGAGTGAGAGGAACCCTTGATGATTTAGATGAGATGTATTAATCCGAGGCGTTAGACTGTGAACCCATAGATCTATAACTAAAGAAGGCCTGCTGACGTTTAATTCTGCCAGAGCTGTTTGGGCCTCTCAGCCTCCAAGCCTCCGAGCCTCTCCCTCGCTCAGCCTCCCAGTCTCCCCCCAGTCCCGCCACAGTCCACAGGACACTCCTCTGCTTGCCTCTTTCATTTTACGAGACCTAAAGTAGCTTTTAACCATCCAAGCGGCAAATAAGTCGAGATTACAGACATTTAGTGTTTTCCTGAACTCTGCATAGAGACAATCCTTCACACCACAACTGTGACCTCCGCTGTGTGTGTCGATCGCGTATGTGCGTGACTGCACTGTGCTGCGTGTGTGTGTGCCTGCACTGTGTGTTTATGTGTGTGTATCTGACGGACAGAGCTGGTCTGGAGCAGGGGTGTGGTCTGCTCTGCTGTTTATAAGGGGCCAAATAGAGGGGCTGCAACACCGACCTAGCACCTGATCCAGTGGTTAGAGAGAGGCAGCACACCGGCCAGTAATGACTGTGTTTGGCCAGGGCAACACACACACACACACGCACACATACAGTCCTCCCTCATCATACTTAAGGCTAAAACAACACTTATGCCCACTGACTGTGGAGCACTTACCTCCGTTGATTTGATAGTTAGAGAGAGCTGTTCCACTGGGTGGGGGTGGGGGGGGTAGGTGAGCAGTGATTGGTTTAGGGACCAGCTGACCCATCAAAGGTAATAGCCTCTATAAAGGCCAGACCTATAGCTAGGGACAAAGAGGGGAGGGACAAAGAGCAGGCCACAAATCCTGGCCGTACTCTGCAAAGCATTGAAGCAAAATACACACACACACACACACACACTCACACACATATAGGTATATACAGAATGTAAACACTCTCACACACACATAAATGGGATCAGGGGCCTTGGTACCTCATGGCTGAACCACAGTCTCAGAGGCCCTGAGGGTCAAGGGTCAAGGTCTGAAGGAGGGAGTGGAAGTCACACACACACACACACACACAATGCAGTATCTTTCACATACACACGACACACACATACATACATCCACACATGCATACACACCGTAACTACACATTCACACAGAAACGTTCAACATGCACAGACACACTGGTGCACAAAACAACACACGGTCACACAGTATTTGTCCAGAACTGCTTACTATTTTCTGATTGTGGGATTGGCTAGATTATGTTCAATCCGAGGCAATTTAAAGATGTTACTGGAAAACATATAATCCAAAAACACTCAGTAACCCTGAAAACAGCCATCTCACACAGCTTTACTCATACTGCAGAAAACAATTTGGGATGATCATGTTTGTGTGTGTGAGAGAGTGTGCATGTGTGTGTCTGTTTGTGTGTCAATTCTGATTGCTCTTGACTTCATTAATCTCTGCAGTGTGGTTATGATTAGCTTTCCCAAGCCTAGTAGAGGACATCCAACTGTCTCTTTCTCACACACACACACACACACACACACACACACACACACCACACACACACACACACACACACACACACACACACACACACATACTGTTGTCAGGTCTATGGCTCCAGCCCGGCACCACTGCCATGATCCTCCAATTAGCCCTGGCAGAGAGGAATGGATGCCTGCCCAGGTTGACAGATCCAACACACACATACCCCTACCCACACACACACACACACACACACACACACACACACAGTGTTTGGGGGATGATTGAGGGCCTGGCGGGGCGGTCTGTTGTCGTCTATAATGACTGAGGTGTTTGTTGTTGTCACATGTTATACATGGTGCCACTGCTGCTTTTGTTCCAACCCTCCTGTCCGTGTCACCATTAACAACGCAGACAGAGTGGGTGAGTGGGAGAGAGGGTGTGTGTGTGTGAGAGAGAGAGAGCCAGACAGAGAGAGGTAGGGAGAGAGTGAAAGGGAGAGAGAGAGAGAGAGAGAGAGAAAAGACAGTGTGTGTGTAGACAAGAGTGGGTAGGGTAATCTGTGTGTCTGTTTGTGTGTGTGTGGGGAAGGGACAGGGAGGGGGTAGACTGGTCGAGGAAGAGGAGTGGAAGAGACAGCAGAGAGAAAAGATCAAAATAACAATTGATCTCTGAATCGTAAAATGATATAGAGGGAAGCTGGCTCTGTGATGCTGGCTAAGCCCTGGGATGATCAGAGCAGGATAACATGATTTATTTTCTCTTTTGCCTGCTCTAGAATTGGGCCCCGCAAATATCTCTTTTCCATTAACTACAGAGGGTATTATTTTGGGGACATAAAGCCTGTGTGTCTCTGATGGAGAAGGGAAGGAAGGAATGGAAGGATGGATGGATGGGGAGAGAGGGAGGAGGGGTGGAGGGTCAGTGTTGAATCTGGAAGGCAGCCATGCATTACTATATTTCTCTTCTCTGCTCCTTTCCTCTTTCCTCTCCCTGCAACTCCTGTCTTCTCTGCTTGTCTCCTCTCCTCTCCGCTCCTCTCTCCTCTCTCCTCTCTTGTCTCATCGCCTCTCTCCGCTCGTCTCCTCTCCCTTCCTTTCCTCTCCCCTCCTAGTCCACTTGTCTCCTCTCCTCTGCCCACCTTTCCTCTCCTTCCCTTCCTAGTCCACTTGTCTCCTCTCCTCTCCCTTCCTCTACTCTCCTCTACTCCTCTCTCCTTGGCTCCTTTCTCTCCACCTCTCACTCACAAAGAACATCATAACAGCCATACCTCCATCTTGGTCAACCTGAAACATATAAACAAGGAACGAGGAAGTTGTAGCCTGTGTGTTTGTGTGTGTGTGTATGTGTGTGTGGGAATGTTTGTACAGTCTATTTGTGTGTATGTGTGTGTGTGATGATGAATCTCTCAGCGCGACAGTGGGCCGGCAGCAGCGAATGTCCTTCCGCATGGGACACACATACACACACACACACACACACACACACACACACACACACACATAGAGGATCGTCATAGAGACGACCATGCTAATGGATCACCCCTGTCTCTGAACGCAATTCACCACAAATAATGATGAACCACTCCCGTGTTAGACTATTTTACACAATGCTCAATTCATTACCCAGAACCCTCTGGGTACAGGTGGGCCAATGACGGTTTGATCTCCCTCTTCCACAGGCACAATCACACTTTTTATCCATTAGAAAGATATTAAAGGGAGGTGGGGAAATTGAGAAGGAGGAGGAGGTATGGGGAGACGAGACAGAAAGAGGGGGAACCAGAAAGAAAAAAGAGAGAGGGTGAGGGAGGGAAAGATGAGCTTAAATTGGGTTTAAAAGCAATGGGGAAAAAATAACTATGGATTTCATTATGGATTTGGCTGAGTTCTCCCTGTACGGGGAGGGGAGAGTGTGACCATGGAGGACTGTGCTCTGGGCAGATGTTTCATAATGGTGGCTCTGGGTCAGAAAACTCAATCCACTGTACCTAGCAGCCCCAATAAGAACAGGGCAGGGCCAGACAATGAGGTGCGTGGGTCTGTGGGTATATTTAGAGCCTTATTGTGTTTGTATGGAACTGTGCAGGCTTTACTGTGTGTCTCTGTGTGTGTTTTCCTTATTTATGACCAGTGCTGGCCGCAGCACATATGGCCCTCATTTGGACACAATGAGCCTGGCGGATGAGTGCTTGGATGAGCCTCCTGACTGCGAGAGTTGAGCAGAGGGATGATTGCTGGGACGAGGCACCTGACTGTGTGAGGGCTGCTAAATGACATCCCCCGTATGGATAATGTGGCCAGGGCCTGGAGCAACCATATCATCTGGCATACTGCTAGGAAGGAGAGACCCGGGCAGTGTAGAGAGAAAAAGAGATGGAGAGGGGAGGGAGATGGAGAGCGAGAGAGAGAGAAAGAGAGAGGTAGAAAAGAGATACAATTGAGACAAAATTGAAACTCGGACAACATGAGGGAGTAAGATAAGCTAAAAAAGACAAACAGTAAGAGAGACAGAGAGAGGGAGAAAGAGAGAGACAGAGAAAGAGAGAGACAGGGAGAGGGAGAAAGAGAGAGACAGAGACAGAGAAAGACAGAGAGAGAGAGAAAGAGAGAGACAGAGAAAGAGAGAGACAGGGAGAGGAGAAAGAGAGAGACAGAGAGAGACAGAGAGAGACAGAGAGAGAGAGAGAGAGGAGTGGTGACAGGCACCACCAGGGCTGAAGTGGGTCATGTGCTGGAGGTGTGTAAACAGCCGGCCTCTCCACATCCTCTCCAGGTGACAGCTCATCAACGTGCCTCTGGAGTGATGGCTTACACCCCTCCGCCTTGTCAAAACAACACTTCCACCGCAATTACCAGGCTGGCCAGCCCTCCGTGGGCCCGGATGGATGGGCCGGGCGGCCGCGGGGTCAGCCCTGCCCCCATAACTCTTACCTGCGGCCAGAGGCAGCACCGCCGTGCCGGGACAGCAAATTGGCCCGCACGCCTGTCCGTCCATCGGTTCCCGCTGCTCGTGCATGCGCTCGTCCGTCGCTGGTTATCTGTGAGCTGGACAGGGCTGGGAGCCTGGGCCGAGCGGCGAGGTAGGAAATCTGATGTGTGTATACGGGGATGGAGAGATGGAGGGAGGGATGGATGGAAAGCGGGCGGGCGGGAAATAAACTGATAACTATGTGATGAGGGGCGATAACGTCAGGAAGGAGGCAGACGAGGAGCCGGCGAGGAGCTGACAGATCAATCCTCAGACGGACAATCTGCATCCTGGGATCTGTCAGCCTTGAAAATGAGGGAGAGAGGGGGAGGGGGGGAGGGGGGGGAGGGAGAGGGGGAAGGGGAGAAAGGAAGAGAGGGATTGAGGTACAGAAGGAGGGAGGAAGGGATTGAGAAGGAGAGAAAGAAGAGATGGAATGTGACTAAACAAAAACATTTCTGCAGCAAGATAAAATAAAGAAAGCTAAACTGGCTGCCCCTGTAGTGTATTAGAATATGAAGTGTTGAAATAAAAAACTGTCTCTAGACATTATTTAGGCTAATTTGTGTATATTATTTATGCAATTTAGTAGAAGAAAAATATAATTTACTCAATTTAACAATCCAAAAGACTAATCCAAAGCCATAATTTTTTCTTGTGCGTTATTACACTCATTAAATGAAACTATTCACAATTTAGTCGAAATACGAGGCATTCAAATTTTTCGATTAATGCAGAATGAACGATAATTCATGTAACAGAAGACAAGCTCCCATGCGTTCGCGCGGTGACAACTTTTCCCGCGAGCATTCAGGAAACAGCTGTCTTGTTGCCCTCCTCTGTTGTCACGGAAACATGTAAACTCTTGCCCTGCTGAGCATGGCTAGGTTTGTGAATTTAGAGAATAAAATAGAGCGAATTAAAGAGGAATTTTTCATCAGAAACCGGTAAGGAACCAGAATACTATTTATTCAACTGTTTGAACAACTGTCCCCGAAACAAGTCATTTTATTTCAGTGTTTCAGACACTGTTTAGCAAGCAGCTTGAACTTCTTGCTAGGCTAATCAAGTTCGCTCTACAGTACAATACAATAGCGATACTAGTAGACGAGCTATACAATAACAATAACAACAACAATTCTTGTTTGCTACTTAACTAGTTTGTAAAGTACAGTAAAACCACATTCGTCACCATGGAGGAAAGGGGTGTAAAGTTTGTTTTCAAATGTGGGTGGGACAGCTTCTTTTAATAACCGACAATGCGGTCGTTAAATATACTTTCCTTAATAAAAAGTGTGTTGGGTGGGTTTCATTGATGAAACCGGATGAAACCGAATGAAACCAAACCTACGCCTCTGATGCAGGATAGCGGAGGAGAACCGACCGGGGGAAAACCGAGCGGCTATCCAAATACAGAGCTGGTTCAGAGGCTGCCAGGTGCGCGCCTACCTCAGGTAAACTGGTCGCGCTCTTGTTCGTGGCCTGTGTGTGAGTTACTGCGTTGGTCTGAAAGGGATTTCATGTAGGGTTTTATTTTATATTTTATTAATATTAAAATAATTCCAGATATATTTTACAGTAACATTGCAAAACAATAATACAACAATATATTATAATGAAAAACATATACTAATGAACCTACATTAAAAATAAAATACTGTTGCTGTTTCCATTTCACATAAACACGTAATCCTATTCTACAGAATCCCGGTGTCAAATACTACCCCCACCCCACACACACGCACACACACACACTCACGCACACGCGCACGCACACGCAGACACGCACACACACACACCACACACAGACACAGCCACACCATCCCCCAGCACACTTCCCCAAAAGCTGAATAATAAACCTCTTACATTCCCAGTAATAATACCTCCTTTCCTGTTAGAGCTGTGCAAATGGCAGCAGGATGTAAACCAGCCTACTAGTATGACCCCAACACCATTTTGCAGGGTCAGCAGACAAACTTCCAGACAGTAGGTTAATTCAGATTACTTTAGTTAATTGATCAATGTGTTAAGTGGTTAATTAGCCACTATTTGAGCCGCTTAAGTGCAACTCCAGGGCTAGCACACTCCACCTATAAGCATTGATTTTCTGGGCATATAAATGGCCTTTTGGAAATTGATGGCCCGGTTTGAGGTTGGGATTGCAGCGCTCTCGCATTTAGAGTATGTTTGATGATGAATACCAATGTCCGTTCGCTCTGAGAGCCTTGAATGCGGCACGTTGTGGAATAAGAAAAGCCTTTAAGTAAAGGTGCACGATGATGGTGATGTGTGGGAGCGTGCCGCTGGCTTGACCTTTCAACTCTTTGCTCCACAAGCCTGATTTCAGTCACAGCACACAAATCACAGAAGCAGCGTGATTCCATTTAGGCTATGATCTCATACCTGACTAACTTTGTGTGTGTGTGAGTGTGTGTGTGTGAGTGGCTGGATAACACTTTTTCCTGCCTTTGACTGTTGTTTTTTGTCAACTGTCTTTTCTTTCAAAAGGGCTGATGTTAAATCTGATGAATAAAGATATAAAAATGATTCTCTTCTTTTTCTTTTTTCCCCAGTCACCTAGACAAGCATGCGACCATTATCCAAAAGACATGGCGGGGTTTCCAAGCAAGGGCACACTTCAGACAAATGGTGAAGGTATGTTAGCCCTATCCCCACGCCATGGTGCTATTGATTATGTTATGATAGCATTCATTAAAATTCAATTGCTATATTCCTAAGCTTCTGACTCTGACCTTAAGCAATATAATTCACCCATTACACATTTGGAAATGAGCACTTAGAGAATACCGAGTGTTAGAATGTAGAATTGTAGCAGGATCGCCCTCGGAATGCAAAGAGGGAGATGTGAGCGATGAGAGAGGTATGGAGGGAGAGATGGAGGGGAGAGGGAGGGAGAGATAGAAGGGGAGTGAAAATAAGGAGGGAGGGAGGGTAGGGAGAGAGGGAGGGAGAGAGAGAGGGAGAGAGAGAAAGAGAGAGAGAAAAAGAAGGGTTTAGCAGAATGAGGCCATTTTCAACATATTGCCTCCAACTGCTTCTTAATTGAACAGATTGTTGATACTGACTCTAATCCCCACTGCTCTCACCAATAATTTTCTCTGGATTGAGTTTTGTAAACACATCACAACAGCTATTTATCACTCCCTAAATGGACTGTTTGGAGGAAACAGAACAGCCAGGCGCATTTGGGAAGCTTTCGTGAAATGGAATCTGGAGACCACAAACGAGTGTGACAAAACACATATGGCATTTCAAAAAACATTCTAAGCAGCATGCATAATGCCTATTTCTGTTCACTTAAACATCCCTAAATCACCCCGGAATTGTAATGCCTCCAGACAACCTGGGTTGCATCTGCGTCTTCTTTTAAACGAATGCTCATCTTTTGTTTCAGTCTTTGTCTCTCTTCCCTCCTTTGCTCTCACTAGCTCCCTCCCTCCTCCCCTCTCTCCTTTTCTCCCCATGTCATTATTAAAGAAGATATGTGTGAGATATGAATTCCCTTTATAGTTCCTCTCAAGTTGCGCCCCTGAAGTGCGCCCCTGGTGGATGGAACGAGGCGAGGCGAGTGTAGTGGGCACGTCGTGAACACGCTGCCCTTTGTTGGCCAGTCTATCCTGGCAGGAGTGTCATTGATTATCAAACCCAGCGGAGAGCGTTTGGCCATCATACATCTCCATTAGTGCTCAGCTTGACTACCATAGATTTTCTTGGCCTTGTCTGCATTATGTATTAAGAGAGGAGCCCCGTCCCCTCAATACAAAGACTGACTAACCTCTCTCCCTTTCTCTCTCTTCCTCTCTCTCTCTCTCCCTTTCTCTCTCTTCCTCTCTCTCTCTCTCCTCTCTCTCTCTCTCTCCTCTCTCCTCTCTCTCTCTCTCTCTCTCCCTCTCTCTCCCTTCTGCACACACACACTCTCTCCTCAGTCTCTTTTCTTTCTCTCACACCTCCTCCCTCCCCTCATCTCTCCGTGCTGTCTGTGTGACTTATTATGTATTATGTATAAAGAGTGCTTTATCTCCTGGCAGCTCAGGACAGATCAGAGGGCTGGGACAAGGCGACGGAGATGTAACACCATCTTCTCCCTTTTGTTCACAGGCGGCATGTTTTATCATGAAGATGAATTTCTACAACGAGATGGCCGTGAGGGTAAATATCACACTGTCTGTTTTAGCAAATGGAGTAAAAGAGAGAGAGAGAGAGAGGGGGGAAAGGGGGTTGAGAGAGAGAAATAAAGCGACATATGAAGAGAGTGGGAGAGAGAGAGAGAGAGAGAGAGAGAGGGAGAGAGAGTCACGTTTATCTCTGAACAGGAGGCCTATGAATAGCAGGAGACCTGGGTCAGACACTATTTGTATATTGTCAGGTACTTGGGGTACACTTGATTTACTTCACCAGGTCCAATGAAGCCGAAGGAACAGTCTCAAAAGTGCAAACCCCGTGGTAAATCAAACACACCCCAGTAACCTCCAGGTATCTTTGTCTGGATTTGACAGAGCAGGTCTAATAAAGGGCACTGTACTTGCAGACCAATGTCATCACACCTGTGTCACAGTAAATGAGAAGCAGGGGAACACACCAACCCATCACCACAAAACTTAAATGAGATCAATTCAAGTAACAATGAATGCCTTCCATGTCACATTTCATAGCAAAGCATCTGTGTGTAATGTCTTTGTTTGGTTTGTTAGAAGTGAGTTCTCGGCTGACTCAGTGAGAACACGACAGGGATTCCTCGTGTCCCTGTCATAAAGATCCCTCATTTTACCAGTTTAATAGCCTCCTGCAACACAAACCATAAATCAAAAAGCTTTGGGTTTGACTGACGCTTTGGCACTTTTATACGAGGATATCGCATCGAAACCTTATATTTTACAATTCCATACAGCCACTCTTTTGGCTTACAATTTCACTCAACCACAATTGTTAAAGATTTTTTTACAAGCCAACAAAACCACCAGCATTTATTGAAGAGGCCGTATTAACCGCCGCAATGTTTGGACATTTGCTGAAAACCCCCCGAATCGAGGAAAAGTTTTTTATATGTGACAGTAATGCGGAGGATTAAAAGCTCTCCAGTGTTTTAGTTGGGCTCCTGTTACGGCCCTCACACACCGCCGTCGCTATCTGACTGCCCTGGCTGGGGTCACGGGTTGAAAGGTCGGAGGTCAAGTCACCACTTAGAGGCTAACAGAAGCCCCTGTGTAGAAGCTGGCCTGGGTTTACTGCTCTTGTTAAAACACAGTGATATGTACAGGAAGCAGAATCCATTTTAAAATCTCCTGTTAAAAGGTAGAAATAAAAACAGAAGGATAGAGGATGAGGGGGATGTCATAAAACGGGGTCTTGTAAAAAGAAAAAATGTATATATTTATATATATGGATTGTAAAATAAGAAGTAAAAAAATAGAGGGAATTCTCAAGGTTCATGTTCTGAATTAGAAATTGCTTTACCCTATCTTCAGAGTATAGATAATTGTTTCAGGCAACTACTGTGTCAAATATTACGAGCACAGTTTGAAACTTTTGTCAGGTCCATGTTTGTGTCAGGACACAATGGTTTACAGTAGATGTGCTGATGGCCCTGGATTCTGCATATATGTTTAACTCATGAAGAGTGTGTGTGCAACTGTGTGTGTGTGTGTGTGTGCAACTGTGTGTGCGTGCATTTGTGCGCATTTGTGCATGCATGTGTGTGTGAAGGACATCTCCACCCACCACTTCTCATTGACCAAAACTGAAAAACAATCATCGCTGAATCCCCTCAGTGCTCTCTCTCCCTCCTTTCTCTCTCCTCTCCTCTCTCTTGCTCTCTCTCTCTCTCCTCCCTTTTAAATCAATTTTTATTCTATTCTGTTTCTCCCTCCCTGCGATGTCTTTATCACAGTGTCTGTAGAAGAGGCTAATGCATTAGCAGCTTAATAGAAACCAATGTTTACAAGAGGCTCCACGTTCCTATTAGATCAAACTGGGCAATATGCACCATTGATTTCACTAGTCAAAAAAGGTCAACAAGAACTTGGGCTTGTGAGCCAGCAATTACTTTATTTAAAATTATCTATTGACTGCCGATCAATTGTGATTCAGATTTTGGTCCCCCCCCCACCTCCTCTCTTCTCCTCCTCTCCTCTCCTCCTGATTATTCTCTTACCTGCTATTGTTTAATCTTCTAATTAGAGTGAAGGACATCCGTTGGTGTGTTTGTGTGCGAGTGTGTGTGTGTGTGTGCACGCATGTACGTGTATAGGTATAGTGTTTGTGTGTGCGTTTGTGTGTCTGTTTCCATTACACTCGTAGAAATGAATGGAACCCTTCCTCTCTGTGTACTGCGTCCATGACACTTCACGTCTGCACCTTCCTCATGCGGCTCCTCCGTACGTCCAGACACCTCAGACGACATTGTCGTTTCCCGCTCTGCTGCAGGTCCAGAGACGGTGGAGAGGCTTCTACTGCAGGAAGTACGTCCACAACTTCTACGCCAGGAAGAGGTACCTGGAGGGTCTGATGAGGACCAACGAGCTGGTCAGGTGAGTGGAGACCGAGTCACGACTCACACAGCACAGAAAGCATCTTCCCATTGGCCTGCTTCCAACAGCACCGCAGACAGACTTCACTGTCTAGAATTAAGATGCCCTGTTGATGGACTTGACACAAAAAAAAGTGTAATCCTTTCAAAGGTTTTAGAAAAGGAAATCAGTCAGTTGATTCCGTTTGGTTACACCCTGATGGGTAGTTTTTGTGTCAGACTTTTCTGGGTTCTAGTTCAGTGTTTGAAATACGGGACCAACACTTGACACTTTGTCGTGGCTTTATGCTTCTACCAGTTTGAATGCAGGGTCCAGACAGAACTTTCTGGACACTTTCAAACATTTCTAGAACTTCATACTGCTGGCCAAAGACTCTGTGCAACGAACATAAAGTGTGAATGAGGTCGATGTGGTGACTGAGGTGGGTGTTCTGTAGGTGCTATGCTAATGTATACCGAGGTGCTCCGAGACCTCTATTAGTTACCCGGCTTCTGTTAACACCAGGCCGTCTGAGAGCCCGGGCAAAGATGAAGCGATCTGATTAATATCAGAGATTGCTAGCGTGCAGTACTTGTGTACCGGTAACCTTAAAGAAGAGGGGGGGGGGCTCTTCTAACAGCCTGAGGTAAGCGAGGGGATGGGGGGGGGCAACGAACGATGTGACGAAATTAAAAATTACCCTCCAATTCCAACCAGCTCTCACATTAATAAAACATGCTTGGCTTAAGGGGGCACGAAAAGATGCCATCTTTTATTTTCGACAAAAAAAAAGTATATATATATATTATTTTTTTCTCCAAGTTAAGTCACATTTTTAATGTTGCTAATATATTTTGTGGGAAAATATCTTTAGGCCTCAGCTAAAATTAAATGTAAATTTGTTAAGTGCTCTTTGGATCACTGACTCACCCCCCTTCCCCTCCCCTCCCGTCCCCTCTCCTCCTCACCTTCCCTCCACCCCTCCTTTCCTCTCCTCCTGCTCTCCTCCCCTCTTCCCTCTCCAGAGGTAGAGTAGGCATTGCAGGTCTGTGAAGCCCATTAACCTCTGTGTTCGCTGGGAGCAGACACCTGCTATATGCAGCTTCATCTAACACACTATAGAAGCACAGAGTAGAACTTGCAGGAACATTACATTCAGGACAGGCTTCTCCCCAGACACAGACTAAAACCAGTCTCCCACTCCGATAATCTTTGACCTTTTAAAACAGATGTATTTTTGGGAGGCAGCACTTTATAAAAACGTCATGATATAAAGCTTTGGTAACATTAGATAGAGGATTCAAATGTAGTGTACCCTGCGTGTGCTGGGCGTGTGTAGTGTGACTTGTCATCAGAGCTGACTGGAGAGCACCTGTGTGTGACACACACGCTGACGCACAGACACGTGGTGTCCGTGTGCTGGCCAGGGGAACGCTGACTCACTGGACGCTGACTCGCTGGACGCTGACTCGCTGGACGCTGACTCGCTGACTCGCTGGACGCTGACTCGCTGGACGCTGACTCGCTGGACGCTGACTCGCTGGATGCTGACTAGCTGACTCGCTGGACGCTGACTAGCTGGACGCTGACTAGCTGACTAGCTGGACGCTGACTCGCTGGACGCTGACTAGCTGACTCGCTGGACGCTGACTCGCTGGACGCTGACTCGCTGGACGCTGACTAGCTGGACGCTGACTAGCTGACTCGCTGACTAGCTGGACGCTGACTCGCTGACTAGCTGGACGCTGACTCGCTGGACGCTGACTAGCTGACTCGCTGGACGCTGACTAGCTGACTCGCTGGACGCTGACTCGCTGGACGCTGACTCGCTGACTAGCTGGACGCTGACTCGCTGACTAGCTGGACGCTGACTAGCCTGACGCTGACTAGCTGGACGCTGACTAGCTGGACGCTGACTAGCCTGACGCTGACTAGCTGGACGCTGACTAGCTGGACGCTGACTAGCCTGACGCTGACTAGCTGGACGCTGACTAGCTGGACGCTGACTAGCCTGACGCTGACTAGCTGGACGCTGACTAGCTGGACACCAGCTCTCATCAGGTGCCAGTTCAGCTGTAGGTCTGTCACCATGCTAGTCCAAATATTATTGAGGTTTTTTTTCTCTTGATACTCAATTCCCCCCAAAACGAGCACATGCACAAACACCCCCCCTCCCCTCCCCCTCCGTGTCTGTGTTTCTGTGGTGAGGTCGTCCTCTCGCCAGTTAATCACTTGTTTATTTAGTGCTTCTGGGGTCGCGATCAATTAACGCGGAGCTCCGTTTATTTAAAATATCCTCTCTGTGTTAGCCCTGGCCCCTCGGATCGCACGCTGCCCGATCACTCATCCCGCAAAGGTCCGCTTTTTAATCCACCGCTCCCTCCCTCCCTCCCTGGCTCTGTCCATCCGTCCGCTGCATAAATTATTCAAAGTTTTACTAATGGTTCCTATTTAGCGCAGGCAGACAGGCCTTGCATGGCAATGATGGCAGTGGGCCGTCCGGGAGAGGGGGCGAGACGAGCATCATAAGAGTTTCTCCCTCTCTCCATCGCACATCCCTCCCTCGCTCTCGCTCGATCTCTCTCTCATCTCTCTCTATCTACCCTACCTCGCCTAGCTCTCTCTCTCTCTCGCTCTCTCTCTCTCCCTCCCTCCCTCTCTCTCTCTCGCTCTCTCTCTCTCTCTCTCTCTCCTGCCCCCTGCACCGACGGATCTCCAGGATACAAAACCATCTGTGTCATTTCATTAGCTCCAGCGCCCTCCCTCCCTCCCCCTCTTCCTCTCACCCTCACCCTCTCTCCGTATCTTCCCATCCCATCCCCTCCCTCCGTCCCTCCCTCCCTCCCTCTCTCTGGCTGGGGTTCACCATGTAAGCATGTCCGTCTCTCTCGGCCTGTCCTCTGCTGTACTGTCTAATGAAGCCAGGACCTCTTCACACCACTGTAATTCCTCCGCCACGAGTTTGTGCAACGTAACAATTTATCACTTGTCAGGAGGAGACACTTAAAGTTCCCAGCCTTAATAAGGGCACAGTGTGCGCCGGGCAATTAGGAGTGGAGCCGTTTGCATATTTACTAAATGCAGAGTGTCATTGCCGCCGCGGCCTGTTGCCTGCATGAATTATTTCTCTATCTGCAATAAACAGCAGGGTAATTATTACAGCCATGATCAGATAAATTCTCTCTGTAATGTTCTAACGTGGCGGAATCTTTTAACGCATCGCGAGACGAGGGGAATTTATGGACTCGTACTGGTTGGGTGGAGATTTTTTTTGTTTTCTTATGCTCTCTCTCTCTCTCTCTCTCTCTCTTTTTCGCTCGCTTTCCCGCCCTCTCTCTTTTCC
Organism: Mallotus villosus; assembly: GCA_903064625.1. NCBI lineage: Eukaryota > Metazoa > Chordata > Actinopteri > Osmeriformes > Salangidae > Mallotus > Mallotus villosus. The sequence continues at coordinate 198,322 of CAEFZP010002979.1, forward strand.
TTTCTCTGTCGCTCTTTCTCTTTTCCTCTCCCTATTTCTCTCCCTCCCTCCCTCTCTCTTTCTCTCTCCCTCCCTCAGTCTCTCTCTCTCTCTCAGTCTCTCGTCTCTCTCTCAGTCTCTCTCTCTCTCTCAGTCACTCCACGTCCCTCTCAAGGACAACCATGAAAGAGAGTCTGAGAGGGTGGCCCTGTGCTTGGCTCAGCCAGGCTTCCTTATGATACACCCGGGGTGGAACACACACGCGCACACACAGACACAGAATCACACACAGACACACACAAACTTTGATAGGGTTTCTGACTGTGTGAAATATCTGTACTCTCTCTATGCCTTTACCAGAAAGGGAGCACATAGTAAGGGGGGAAGTTGTAATAAGGTAGCATGAGTATGTTTTTGTGTTTGATGTTCTTCTAATGTTTTCTTTAGGAATTGGTATGGTCAAGAGGGTTGTCAGGGTTGGTCAAGGGTTACCAGGATTGGTCAATAATGATCGGAGTTGGTTAAGCTTGGTCAGAACTGGTGAAGCGCGGTCATGGTTGGTCAGGGTTTAACCCTGGGAACATCAGAGGTGATAGATTAGAGGTCAATACAGTCAGTGGAACACACAGCCTTAATGGACTGCTAGATCCTTCCTCTGCCAAGTATTGAATTATTTAATTGCCACAATTAAAACAGCCAATCGGTCCGGCTGTCATTAAATATTTAGGAGAGACAATTAGCTGCTCTGGTGTTGGAGGCCTGGAGGACTGGAGGGGTGACCTGCTGGCCCACAATTCCTCACTCCTCTGGTTTACTCATCACCCTTCTTCTGTAGTTCTTGTCTTACCACGCTATGTCGACCCCCGGGCTCTTAAACATTAACAAGTTACACACTGGAGCTGCGTGGCTTTTTTAATGCTCTAATGCTCAGACTTAATCTGTGTTAAAAACACGCTGTCATGGCGCGCTTAAAAAGCACACACACACACATACTCAGACACACCCCCCCTCTTCTCTGGGGCTGTTCTAGGACAGTACACCTGTCGTGTGAGATCCTCCAGGAGCCTCTCCTCAGCCTCTCTTCTGAAGCAGAAACACAGGCATGGCTAATTAGCTCCAAGATCACTCCACAGCTTTTACTGCAGCGGGACGACTCCCCGCAATCACACTCTCTCAGGCGTCCACACAGTCAACCAATCACACTCTCTCGTCCACACAGTCAACCAATCACACTCTCTCAGGCGTCCACACGGTCAACCAGCCGCGTTCCAGGGCCGTGTGAACAATATCTAAGGCGGTGTGTGTTTAGTTCATGAGGCGTTTGCGAGTTCGTTCTTTCCTTTCCGGATGTCTTTGTCGTCGTTGAATACGAGCGTGTCTTCTCTGCCATGCTCCTTGTGTTCGACATCTCCTCTCCCCTGTACAAGTTAGTAAGGACACAGAGAGGTCAGAGAGTTAGAGAGCCCTGTCCCCTCCATCACACACACACACACACACACACACAGGCACACACACACAGTCAGATGCACACACACACACACACACACACACACACACAGGCACACACACACAGTCAGATGCACACACTCACACACACACACACACAGGCACACACACACAGTCAGATGCACACACACACACACACACACACGCGTGCGTAGCTGCCTATCAGGGCTAATGAGGGTTGTATGTTCTCCCGCCTGGTGTGAGACACAGATCGAGGTGCCTTCAGTCCTTACAAATCTGTTTGGCTTTTGTCCACTACAGAGCAATTAATAAGAGACGCTGGGAACAGGGAAGCAAAGGTCAACACAACCGGCAGCGTACAGCGAGCTTGTCACCACACACACACACGTGCACACATACACGCGCGTGTACTCACACTCACACACTCTTTCTCTCCCCTTGTCTGTGTCTCCTGCTCTCAGTCAAGCGCACACACGCGGGCAGAAGTCTACACCGCAAACACTGTGGTGCAATAGCAGCATTTTGGAAGAGAGTGAGAGAGAGAGACATAAGTAGTGGAGAAAGAGAGAGGGAGCCTGAAACAGACTGACTCACAACTTCATCTTTTCACATTAGTAAGCAATCTCCCCTCTGCCAGGTGCCCAAATAGAGGCCGCGCTGCTCTACATATTTCTACATATTTCATTTATTTTCTAATTTAATTTTGTGTGCAGGAAGGAATGAAAATGCTCTGATGCAAAAAAAACGACCCCAAAAAAGAAAAGTGTCGTTATTTCCCCCCCCCCGTGTCAACACTGCGCTGGGGGAGGGGGTGCGAGAGGAAGGGTGGATGGGGGGGTGAGGGAGGGTTTGGTATAGGTGGAGGGTATGGGATGTGAGGGGGAGGTTGACCTCACTCTGCTGTGTGGGGTCTGAGTATGCTGCTGTGGGAGAGAACACTGAGAGCCTGATGAGCAATGGCTGCTGTTCTACCGAGTTTCAGCTCGCTGACGGAATTAGATTGTCTTTTCTCTTAGTCTAATGCGTGGAGGGCGTGCCATGCATTCATGCCCGCCCGCATGTGTGTGTGTGTGTGTGCGCGTGTGTGTGTGTTTGTCTGTCTGAGTTTGCCCTCAAATGTATGCTCTGTTTGTGTGCGTGCGCTAAAGAGACAGCGAGAGTTTGTGTGTTTGGGTAATTGTCTCAGATTTCCCTTAAGTTATTACCCAGGCACTGTAACACAGGGTGATTGTACAATGAGATTGTGTATGGGCTTTTAATGTGTCCCATTTAGACATCTCAGATAGCAGATGTCATGAAGCGCCTTCCGTGTGCTGATGGAATATATTCATCATCCCCCAACGCCACACACACACACACACACACTCACATACATTCTACACGTGCACACGCACATGAACATCACACACACACACCTACACACACACACGCGGATGGTGTCATTAAGCCCCTGCTTTTTACTAAAGTAGAGCTTAGGGATTCACTGGTAGCAGGAACAGAGATTTTCATTACACATGACACACACACAAGACCACACGTGAGCACACACACTCGGTGTGTATTTGAACCCTATTTTGTGTGTGTGTGTGTGTGTGTGTGAAGGAGGGAACTGGGGGAGTTTGCAGAGTACCAGCAGAGGGAGAGAGAGCATGTGGCCATGAAGAGAGAGGAGCAGGAGAAGACCATCCAAGCTGAGAGGCTGCATCACCTCCTCAGCACTCAGCAGGTAACACACACACACACACACACACACACACACATGGTTGCATAGCCATGCACACACACACTTGCACACACACATACACTTGCATCAGGACATTCTCGTATCTTTCAGAGCATGTCCCCTCTAGTGGTTCACTCACCTGAGAGAGAGAGAGAGAGAGAGAGAGAGAGAGAGAGAGAGAGAGAGAGAGAGAGAGAGAGAGCGAGTGAAAGGAGACTGAGTAGAGTGAAAAGAGCCAAAGAGAGAGAGTAGAAAGAGAAAAAGCAGAGAGAGAGAGAGAGAGAAAACGGTGGATAGAGAGAGTGGATGGAAAGAGGGAGAGAGAGGGAGAGAGAGAGACAAGTCAGATAGCAAAGGCGCAGTGACAGCAGCCGTCTGACAAGCGTTCATGTTCTCCTTTAGTCATGGCTGGAGGAGTAATTGAAAAGGGGTGATGTGACTAAGCGGGGTGTCCGGTGGAGGTGTGTGTGTGTGTGTGTGTCAGTCAGGGCCTCTCCTGTCCTATAGCTCTCTCAGGCTGCAGGGTAGTGCTGAGTGGATGGTTTTACACCTTCTCTCCTCCCCTGGCACCCTGCTGGGATCATAATGAAGATGAAGTATGCTGGTCAGTGTTGATTCAGCACTGCTCTCCCTCCCTCCCTCTCTTTCTCTCTCGCCCTCTCGCACTCTCCTCTCTCCCTTTCTCTCTCACTCTCTCTTTCTCTCTCCCTTTCTCTTTCTCTCTCTCCCTCTCTCTCTCTCTCTCTCTCTCCTCTTCCTCTCTCCTTCATGCCTATCCGCTCCTCATGATCATCATCATCATGGCCTGTACCATTCTTGCGTTTCCCGTTACCGGTCCTGTTACTGCCGTTACTCCCCGGGCCTCGCTCGGTCTTCCCTGGAAGCTAGCGCTGCTGAGAGGCTGCGGGACCTCCCCGGTTCTGTGGTGAGACTGAGGCAGAGAGACTGCAGCTGGAGCGGGGAGAGGAAGAACGACATACAGCCATAGAGAGAGGGAGAGAGAGGGAGAGGGAGGGAGAGGGAGAGGGAGAGGGAGAGGGAGAGGGAGAGGGAGAGGGAGAGGGAGAGGGAGAGGGAGAGGGAGAGGGAGAGGGAGAGGGAGAGGGAGAGGGAGAGGGAGAGGGAGAGGGAGAGGGAGAGGAGAGAGAGAGAGAGTAAGGGAAAGAGCGAGATGCAGAGAGGAAAGAGCAAGAATAAGAGAGAGGAGGGAGAGAAAGCAAGGAAAGAGTGTGAGAGCCAGAAGGAAGCGGGAGAGTCGCAGAGTGACAGCGGGGCCCGAGACAGGGAGAGGAGGCAGGACTGTGGAAGACAGAGAGGGTGTGCTGTGTTTTCTGGGTGGCGCGGGGGTCCGTACATATGGCGTGGGACTGCTTCCTCTCCCTGGTGTCTGACCTTGTCACCAGGAAATGGATGGGTCTCCCACAGTTCATCGTTAGCGCCCGCGCCCGCGCCGGACACAAGTGGCTCCTCTGACATAGATGCAGCTGCTCTGTTCAGGGGGTCAACATCATTGCTCTTATCCAGCGGCCGTTCTGGGAAGAGGGGGGGGAAGCGGGGCGGGGGGAGGGACGGGGGGGGGAGGGACGGGGGTGGAGGGACGGGGGGCGGGGGGGGCGTGCGGGGGTTGGTGAGTGAGGGGCGTTTGGTGTGTTTGCAGTGTGTTACCCCCCACTGAGCAGCTACCCAACATTTCTTCTTCATGCCTTCTCCTCTCTCTCTCTCTCCTCCTCCTCTCTCTCTCTCTCTCTCTGGCGTCGAGACTCTCCAGGCCCAGACTCTTCCCTCTCGAGTGGTCTAAAAATGTGAGTTATTAGCATATATAGTAGCCGGGGAGCGTCCGAGCTTTGGTCTACTAATTAAAGGAGAGGAGAGGATCAGTCTGATTTGAATAATTATTTCTCTTTCCCTGTCTGTGACAAATCTCTCTCTCTCTCTCTCTCTGACTGTTTGAGGGGGTGCGAGGGGCCCAGACTGCGCTGTGGTAGAACTAAGCTGAGCCATGTGTGGTGCGTGTCTCTCTCTCTCTCTCTTTATTTCTCTCCCTCTCTCTCCCCTTCTTTCCCAGTGCAACCTCATGTTGACCTACTCGTATAGTAAATTAGATACCGCTGATGAGCAGTCCCACTGACTCCTGTGCATACACTCATGTTGGGCCTCCCCCTCCTCCCCCCGTCCGTCCGTCCATCCCTCCCTCCCCCCGTGTGTGTGCAGCGCCCCGGGGTCTTCAACTCTCCGTTCAGACCCGCTCCCGACGAGATGGAACTGAGGCTCCGCAGGGCTAAGCCCCGCCCTTCCAGGAGCTCTCCCAGGAACAGAGGCCCTCTCCTGGGCAGCACCATCGCCTCGGGCCCCTCCCTCCACGGAGCTCCTGGAGCCTCCCAGGGCCTCACCTCCAGGCCCCTGCCCCCCATACCCAGCAAGAAGCCCCAGGTGAGACGCCCTACGCTCAGACAAAGTAGTCATGACACCAGATGACCCATGACTCTTTTCCTCTGTAATGGATTGTACTAATTCCAACTGAAACCAAACGTTTCCAGTGGGTTGTTTTTTACAATAGAACGTATTTTAGTTAGAACTATCTAAATAAAAATAGGTTAATATAATATCAAATATCGATGCTAAACTGTATATTCTGAACACATACCGTACATGGAAATTCACACATTTCCTCAGTCGGAAGGAGAAGATGTTGACTACGCTCAGAAGGAGTCCACAACAATATTGGAGCTCAAACTGGAAAGTTCAGTGGTAGAAGTGAAAGGCGGTGTATCTCCAGATCGGTGATTGTCTCTCCAGACGTATCTCATCGGGCCTCTCAGAAGACACTGATGCGCACGCTGACTTCCATTGACGGGAACCAATCAGAGTGCAGTGAGAGAGTGATAACAAAGTGTCATAGTAATTATCAGAGGAGCCCCCCCCTCACCCCACAACCCCCCCCCAGCCCCACAACCCCCTTGAGCGCGATAAAAGGTCTTTGTCCCGAGAGCTTGCGTCGTGAGATGATTCTTTAAAGTCCTCTTAAAGAAGAATGGTATCATTAAAACATGGCGTCCTCCCTCTGTCCCTGGGGGGGGCGTCAGCGGGGGCCGTTTAGACGGAGAGGAGATAAGCAGGGCCTGCCGCCAACACTCTCTCTCTCTCTCGCTCTCTCTCGCGCTCTCCATCGCCAGCGCGCGCGAGAGCGACGAGCGCGACGAGCGCAGCGAGCGCGCGCGCGCGCGAGCGCGCGAGACAGCGAGGAGCCAGCGCGCAGAGCGAGAGCGAGCGCGCGCGCGAGCGCGCGCGAGCGCGAGCAAGCGCAACGCGGCGCGCGCGCGAGCGCAGCGCGCGCGATCGCGCGCGCGCGCGCGAGCAGAGCGCGAGCGCGCGCGCGCGAGCGCGCGAGCGCGCGCGAGCCAGCGTCACGCGGGCGCTCGCGCGCGAGCGCTCGCGCGCTCTAGCTGCGCGACTCAGCATATCCAGCTCCAGCGTCTCGCGAGCTCGTCTATCTGCGCTACTCTCGCTCTCTCTATCCATCTCAACTCTTCTCTCTCTCTCTCTCCACACTCTCTATTCATCTCCACTCTACTCTCTCTCTCTTTCCTCTAATCCTCACTCTCTTTCCCTCCGTCCGCTATTAAACTCAGACTCATCAAACGAGCGGCAGCGTCGACGAGGGAATGCTTCTGCGGCGTTTAAACTGGGGGGCCTTGATGAAGGATTCTTTAAGTACCTCTGGATGTGGCGTGTCTTCCAGTCCAGCTGTGCTGAGGCCAGGATGAGAGGCGCTTTGCCATTTGTGTTATTTACGCTCCGCAGCCTTTATGGTGACCGCCTCCTATTATTGGTTTCTATTAATGTTAAACATAAGTGAGCAGAAATGAGGCGTGGATCATCTCTTTTTATTATCCTTGGAGCCTCTCACCCCCAGGGCCACGGTGCCGCTGCTGCACTGGCTCTCACACACACACACACACACACACACACACACACACACACACACACACACACACACACTCTCCCTAAGACACTAACACACTCGCCCCAAAAGACAAATGCACACACATACACAGACACACACACACTCTCTCTCTCCTGGACACACATGTGCAGACACTCACACTATCATGCTCAAACAAACACACACACACACACACACACACACACGTGCATACACAAACAGACACAGACACACACACGTCCAGCTGGCTCATGTTGAGTTCATTAAAGAAGGCAGGCCTGTCTCCCATTACTCCATGCATGAGTCTACATTATTTATCTAGATGTTACCCTCGCTAAGGACAGGGTTCACCTCCACTTCTTCTTCCTCCTCCCTCTCTTCCTCCTCCTCCCTCTCTTCCTCCCTCCCTATATCTATCTCTCTTCACCCATATCCCTTCAGCTCCCCACTGTTCCTTTCCCTAGTCTCCCCTCTATCTTCCTCTCCCCACCTTTTGCCCCTCTCTTCTATCTTTATCTCCTCATCCCTCCCTCCCTCCTCCCTCCCTCTCTCCCTCTCCCCCTCGAGGTGTGTTTCTGGTGGCTGAAGAGCAGACCTCTCCCTGGTGTGATAACCATCTCAGGTGATGGATAGGTGGTGGTGGGGGCGGGAGGGGTGCGAGGGGGGTCTGGTCAGGCCAGGCCAGTGATCCTGCCGTGATAGGACCAAGGACAGGGTCCACAGCTCCCCACCACCACCGCCCCCACCCCACTGCTGCTACTGTTCAAGGTCACCCCCGCCACACCAAACAACCAAGCTTACCCAGCGCTCCACAACAAAACACTCTCCTGCAGGGGGGGAAAGTTAGTACGAGTCAACTGAGCGGGAGTTTCAACACTTCCACTCGACACCAGACTCGACACTTCACACTTAATACTTACACTCGGCGCTTGACTCACCACTTCTGTTCGACACCAGACTCAACTCTCTACAGTGTGAACCTGCTGAGTTGACGTGAGCTCAGAGGGGAGATCTGACGGTGGGAGAAAACAGATCCCTGAGTTAGCGTTCTTTTTCTCTCTGTCTCTCCTCTCTCTCGTTAGAGTTTACTCTGTCTCGGTCCCCCTGGGGAAAGCCCAGGATTGCTGTGGGATCTGCTATTCTGCAACCATGACTACCTGTAGGCTGAGGGATCAGAGAGAGACATACTGCTCTCTCTCTCTCTCTTGTCTCACACACACACCCGGTCTTCAAGTGACATGACAAGGAAATCGGAGGAAATCAAACTACAGGGACGTACAGTATGTGTGTGTCTAACTGTGTGTGTGTGTGTGTGTGTCGCAGGGTCCGTTCCGTGAGCCAGCGGAGGTGTGGCAGCAGCGTGTGTGTGTTGCCGAGCCGACCCTGCGGGTCCAGACCTCGCCCCACGACCTGCAGCTCGCCCAGGAGGACCTGCGCAGGGAGGAGTGGAGGAACCGCCTTGTGGACCGCCCGTTAGTACACACACACACACACACACACACACATAGACAAACACACAAGACCAGCACTAACGCACCTGTGCAGACCTGGTCATGTGATGTTGGTTGGTGTTGAAGTTCCAGTCTCCATTCTCCATTATAGAGCTTGCACGCTCTCTTCTCTTCTCTCTCTCCCTCCCCCTTTCTTTTTCTTCAGTTCTCCCTCTTCTTTCTCTCGCTCTCTCTTGGACACACACACACACACACACACGCACACAAACTTCCTCAATGAGTCTCACCGACTCATTACTGCATCAAAACAGTGAAAACATCTTCTCTAAAGCAGAGCATAATCGCCATATAACAGGGGATTAGGTTAACACCACTTCTGACTGATGTTCGCCAGCTCCACCAATCTGGGTGTTTATTTAAAACCCTGCGTTAGTTTTAATTAGGAGCACAGTGTGGTTCTGGTGCTAATCGGCCTGGTCTCCTCATTCACTTGAAACACTCCCAGCTAACCCCATTACCACACACTCAAACACCAACTTACCGCCTCAAATCCTATTATTGTCTGTGTGTGGATGTGTTTGTGTGAGCATGTGCATCTGTGTGTGTGCGTCTTGTG
>CAEFZP010002979.1:212500-225741 GCA_903064625.1 Mallotus villosus
TGTGTGGTGGTGCGTGAGTTGTGTGTGTGTGTGTGGTGTGTGCTGTGTGTGCGTGCAGCTCTGTGTGTGTGCCAGTGTCAGCCGATGCCACCAGTACCCCATCTCCATGAGCCCCTGTGTGTTGATTGGTCCTTGCTAATTACACCCCCTCCCCCAGCGGTGAGACTGCTGGGCCTGAAGATGAAGACCGAGATGAGGATGAGGATTATTAGCTGTCAGCGCTGATGAAGGTCCTCTGCCCCGCCACAACGTCAGGCCGCTGTCATGGTGACGAGATACGTGGGGACAGGGGGGCAATCAGGGGCCTCACTGGCCCTCTGTATCTCTCTGTGTCTCTCGGCCTTTCTCTCTCTCTCTCTCTGGTAATGAGTGTGTTAGCTGTCGTCAGTGTCCATGGCTGCTAGCAGAGCCTTCCTATCAGAATCACAACACGACCTGAGTGGACAGCTCAAACCCACCCCCCCCCTGCACCCCCACCCCCAAACCCCCTCTGCAGCCCCCCTCCCACCATGGAACTCCTCACCCCTACCACGCTCACTCCTGTCCCCTCGTCTCTCCTGCCCCTAATCCAGGCCTCCCTTACCCACCCAGAGCTGCGTGACCTGGGTTACACACCGGTGCCCTTGCCCAAGCCCCTTCCTGCTCCGGCACACCACCAGCCCCTGCCCCAAGCTCTACACCACGTCCTCACACAAAACTCACCCCAGCCCATCCCCATAGCCCTACAATTCAGGCCCAGCCCAGCCCAGCTCCATAGCCCCACAGCACAGCCTCTCACACACTCTAGACCCCCCCACCCCATCCTAGCCCCAGTCCAACCTAGAGCCTCTCTCCAGCTCCTCCCACCCGTCCCCAGCCTCAGCTCAGCCCAAAGCTCTCCACCACAGCCTCAGCACCCATCCCATAATTCCCCACTCCCATCACACAGAGTCTCTCCCTTCCCCAGTCACCTCTGCCTGATCTCCTCTCTGCTTCCTTAGCACTCTGCCCCAGCGCCATAGCCAGCGTCTCTTGTCTCGGCCCCTGGCCACGATGCTAGCTCCCAGCCCCGTTAGCATACTAGCTAGCACGCTTATATCACCGCTAGTGCTGGCTAATGGCGTCGCGGGGCTAATTACGCTGGCTAATGAAGTGCATGCAGTGGGCAACGTCTGGCCGCAGAGCCTGTCCGTCCGCTCGCGTTAGGCTGTCATCCATCAGCCGGCTGAAGGGAAGCCTGTCTCCGCTGCTAGCTGGACAGTTCTGCCTGCTGCACGGCACGCCGCGTCGCCTAGCGCCACCCATGGAACACGCGCCCACGCGGGCTCTAACGTAGCCGCGGTAATTGCTTTTTTTCTATAGCCCTGCATCTCCTCCACAACCCCTCGCCCCTCGTCTATACCCACACCCTGTCCCTCACTATCTTAGCCGTGCAACACGCACGCAAACGCACCTCGCTCGCACATGCACCGGTCTCTCCATCACGCACGCACGCTCTCTCTCTCTCTCTCTCTCTCTCTCTCTCTGAAACACACACACCTCTCTCTCAAACTCACACACAACACCTTTCTCTCAAACCCACACACACACACACCTTCTCTCTCAAACTCACACACACACTTCTCTCTTAAACTCACTCACTCACACACACACACACACACTTCTCTGCCCCCCCCCAGCCACCCGTCTGCAGCGGTGTCTTCTTTATTATGATCATGACTGTGGCTGGAGGCTACGGGTGGAGAGGAGGACGGAGGGGTGGAGGAGGAGGGCTAGAATAATGTTTTAGCTGGAGATGGCACCACACCGCAGCCCTATCCTGTTAATGATCATCTGCATCATGCATCAAAATGATCCGCCTGATGTACGAGCTGTGCTTAAATGCGAATGATATTCATTATGAGCAATTAATACATAGAATAAAGTAGGCCACACACACCCTGGACGGGGAAGAGGGGCAGAAGAAGAAGGTGGAAGTGTGCTCTCATAGGTGGAATGAGCAATGAGGATGTGTGTGTGTGCGTGTGCTCGGAAACCGGTGTGCGTTTTTGTGCGTGTGTTTGCGTGTGTCTTGCACGTCAGGTGGAATGTATCCGAATGTGTTGTTGTGTGCTGTCTTAGCGTTTGCGTGCATGAGAGTCAGTATCTGGGTAAAGTCCCCCCCCCCTCCCCCCCCACTCCCTCCCTACTGCATTAGTGACCAGCAGACACGGGAGGCTAATTCTCCATAAGCCTTTTACTGCTGTGTGAAACGGGCCGGCCCCTTCATCTCTCCACTCATAAAGCATCCTCCTGACACGCTGACACCTCCTTCCCACAGACATCATCTTAACCCAGCAGGCCCTCCTCTGGACAGCCAGGCTGCAGGCACCACCTCCAGCAGAGGAGGGGAACGGGGTTAGCCAGCCTGCAGTGTTTCTGGAGGATTGAGGAGAGGGTGAGGGTGAAGGGAGGTAGGTTAGGGGGGTGAGGGGAGGTAGGGTTAGGGGGTGAGGGGAGGTGGGTTAGGGGCGAGGGGAGGTGGGTTAGGGGCGAGGGGAGGTGGGTTAGGGGCGAGGGGAGGTGGGTTAGGGGGCGAGGGGAGGTGGGTTACGGGGTGAGGGGTAGGTGTGTTAGGGGCGTGAGGGGAGGTGGGTTAGGGGGTGAGGGGAGGTGGGTTAGGGGGTGAGGGGAGGTGGGTTAGGGGGTGAGGGGAGGTGGTTAGGGGGTGAGGGGAGGTGGTTAGGGGGTGAGGGGAGGTGGGTTAGGGGGCGAGGGGAGGTAGGTTAGGGGTGAGGGGAGGTAGGTTAGGGGGTGAGGGGAGGTTAGGTTGAGGGGGGTGGTTAGTGGAGGTAGGTTAGGGGTGAGGGGAGGTAGGTTAGGGGGTGAGGGGAGTGGTTAGGTGAGGGGGGTGTGTTGGGGGTGAGGGGAGGTGTGTTAGGGGGTGAGGGGAGGTGTGTTGGGGGTTTTGAGGGTGAAACGTGTCGGGAGGTGAGAAGGAAATGTGGGTTCCTCTGCTCTGTTACAACAGACAGTGTTTTCTCACGGTGCACTGGGTGAGTGAAACCTCATGGTATTCTAAACACACTGGTCAACACCCAGCGTCCTACGTGTTCTGTTCTGGATACAGCCGTACGGAGCGGCTGACAAATTCATTACGGCGAACCCTCAGCGAAGAGGAAAACAGCATGAAGGCAGGTCATGTGAGGGGAGAGCCAGAGAGTGTGGGTCTCTGGGCTTCTGTCTGGGTCTGTTGTTCATGCGGATGTCAGGATCCTCACCCCGCATGGAAATCAGAGGTGTGCGGACTTAACAATACCTGCTCTTTAATTGACTCTGCCAGACCCGCGTCTGTAGGAGCAGCGAGGCCGTGCTCCACTGGAGCGAGCCCTCCTCGCCTGTCTCTCCCCGCCACGCGTGACACGCGTTTTACACCCAAGGAAACCAGCCGCCGAGCTCACTGTGAGGGGCATGACAGCCTCTGGACGGGGGGAGAGATGCTGGTGCTAGGCAGCTCTCTGATGGTGGGGCGGGGTGGGGATTGAGGGGTGCATATGAAGTTTGTTTGTTGTGGACATGGAAGATTGTGTGGGAGAGGATGGACAAAGACAGACGTAGACAAACGAATGCACGACGCACACACACACACACACACACACCACACACAGACACACACACACACACACACATACACAGTCAAGGAGAAAGCTGTCTGCTCAGAACAGACTTGATTATCCAGGTAATTTATGTATTTTTGACATATTTTCTACTATTGTGTCTATCTTTATGATCCTATATTCGGTAGTCTCTGGGTGGCTCCGAGTGTGGAGTGGAATGAGATCGCCCGAGTCTGCGGACTAGGGGTGGAGGGGGGGTGCGGTGGAGGGGGGCGGGGGTGTCGGTGCTGTTTGGAAGGGAAGGGAAGTCGAGGAGCAGAGAAAGCAATCACAAACACTTAAACCTGCAAATGGCCTTCATGTGTTATGCCAAGATGGCCGTGTTGACGAATGAGGGATCTAACCCTGGCTGAAACAGGCCCAGGCAGGGGATTACATGGAAGCTGCTCCTCTGTTTTGCATGGGAATTGTGCATATTTAATGTAGGTGTGGCGGCGCCCTGACGAAAGCCCCTCTCTGTTTCTCATTACGCCACTAACACCCTGCGGCTGTGTCCTTAATGCTGCAGGGGGAGGGGCCCTGCCTCGCACAGGGCCCCGTCTCAATACTCTGGGAAACATCCTACCCTCCCACCTTCAGTCTCTAAACTTAGCCTCATCAAAGGCCCTGTCTCAATACTTTGGAATACACTCTTTTATCTTATGTTATCACGAAGTGTTTTACTTCTTATCAGTAGATGTCTTTCCCTCCTATCTCCCTATCTTCCTTTTAACCTACCTTCCTTTCTAACTCCCTTTCTACCAACCCTACTTCCTACCTTCCTTCTTTCTTTCGCACTTCAGACACGAGGACAAGAGATTCCCGGATCAGGAGTGGGCTTAGCTTGCGAAGACGGAGATGGTTTTGTTGTTTCTGGAAGTTTGGCCTGTGTGTGTGTGTGTGTGTGTGTGCGGTTTAGTATTCTATGTCAGTCTCCTCGTTAACGGTGTGCCGTGACAGTGATAGAGGCTCTCTATCTGTCTCTCTCTGTCTCTGTCTCACTCTACCTTGCTGTGTCTCTTCCCACTCTCTCTCTATCTGTCTCTCTCTGTCTCTGTCTCACCCTTTCTCTCGTGTTCTCTACCTTGCTGTGTCTCTTCCCCCTCTCTCTCTCGATGTCTCTGTCTTTCTGTTTGCATCTGCGTCTGTCTTTGTCTCTCTATATCTCTTTGTTTTGCTCTCTCTGATATCCATCCATCTACCCCCCCCCTCCCCTCTCTCTCTCTGCCCCTAGCATAGACAACTTTTCATCCAGATCACATTTCTAAGGGGGCTGGGGTGCAATTAATTATTATTTTTCCTCTCACTGCTCTTTCCTACTTTGATTCCTACTTTCTTTCTTGGCCCCCCTCCCCGGAGCGCTGTTTTGGATGCGTCGCGTACGCCACAGACTGAAAGACAAACAAGCGTGCCTTTTTTAAGGGAAGGCCCCTCGCTGTGCGTGTAATTTCCTGTTTGTGTGTGGCGCCGCTGTCGTCCGCCCCGCGTCCCCCCCCCCTGCCCACCGCAAAGAGGAGGAGAGCGGAGAGATAGAGAGGGGAAGAGAGGAAGAGAAAGAAAGAAAACAGGACGATAACAAAAGCAGCTCGGATTTCACAAACGCATATTTCATCAATCATGTGAATATGTGTGAGTGATTATGCATTGCTCTGGCAGGGTTAGACCTGATTACCATAGACCGTAAAGCCAGCTTTCTTATCTCACACACACTGATTAGTTTCCTTCTGCAGATAGCCCCTCGCACGCACACCCTGCCCCTCTCCCCTTCTGCTCCACACACACACACACACACACATACACACACATTCTTAGACACACACACCAAATACTCATACAGTACACACACACACACACACACACTCACAAACATACAACCACTGAAAAAGCTTGATTTCAGGGAAATAACTGTCTCTCCCTTTCCCTCACTCTCTCTCCCTTTCTGTCTCTCCTCTCTCACCCTCTCCCTCTCTCTAACCCTAACCCAGATCAGATTGTTTGAGAGGGGGGACTATTTCTCGTTTAGTTCATGTAAAGCTGGACACACCTTAGCTGCAGTGTGGGAGGAAAACAGGACCAAGCTGGACTGGTGTGTGAAGAGCAACAGAAAAGCTGTGACCTGTATTTCTGAATCCCGCCCTGCCTCTTTACAGGAACTAAAACCACTCCAGAACTGTACTGCCTCCAGGTCTAGTTCAACTCCTCTCGCTTTTCCTCTCTGAAGAAAGGAGGGAACGCGCTGGTCATGTGGTGGTGTTGTCGTGTGCGTGGCGGAGCAGAGGTCAGGCTCCAGAGCAGCGGAGAGGGGAGAGTCTCTCTCCAGCCGAGCCGTCTGGGATCTCCTCTCCCTGTTCGCTCAGGATCCTATCGTCAGGGGTGAACGTAGAGATGAATTCAAAATGAACAAATAGTTCACGAGGCATTTCGTAAGCTGTTTTGGAGCAGCGGTTTACGTGAGCTTACGTTCGGACTGAATTTAAACCCCGAACAAAGCTCCGATGAGGAATGAGGGAAGGAGGGCATAGGGAGGGAGGGAGGGAGGGAGGGAGGGAGGGGAAGAGAGAGAGAAGGTTGGTTTAGAAAGAGAGAGAGGAAGGAGGAGTGTCGAGAGCAGGAGAGCGAGAGAAAGATACAGCGTAGTGCAGAAGGAGAGGTAAAATTAGCCACGTATGAAAGGTTTCTATTCCAGCCTCAACCACGGGGATTAGAAATGACTCTTTCTCTCTCTCTTTTCCCCCCCTCTCTATCTTCTCGTTCTCTCGCTCTCAGCCCTCTGAGTGGCTGAAATAATGTAAACTCGTTTGGGCTGGGGGCCGGGGGCCCGTGTCAGTGTGTCTGAATGCTAAAAGTGTGCTGGACGCATTAGGACTTGACAGGGCCCTTCGTGAAATAAGTGAAATTAATGGAGCTCTTTTCATGTCGGACAAGGCCGAGGCACCCCTTTCACGCTGCGCACAGTCACCGAAAAGTCAATACTTTTTTATTACTCCTCCCTGCCCTACATCCAGCCCCTACAAGTGCTACACCCGCTAATTGGTTTCAGTTTGTGTAGAGAGAGAGAGGGAGAGAGGGGAGGGGGGGGAGGGAGGGAAAGAAGGGAGGGGAAAAAACGACTTCATCCTAAAAGAACACTGAGGCAAATAAATCAATCTCATATTTTTTCCCCCTGTCTTTTTTCATTGAGTAACATTGGCGGGCGAGGAAAGAGAGAGAGAGAGAGAGGGGAGAGCTGGGGCACGTGGGAGTAAGAGAGAGAGAGGAGGTTGAGAGTAAATGCTTGGTTAGTGCCCCGGTCCCGTGGGGTAATAGTATGTGCGGTTGTGTTAATGGACAGGTTTGGTTAAAGTGGTCTGGACCGCCGAGGTCACCCGCGGGGTTTCCCAGCCCAAACCACAGGGCTCCCCTAGACCTCGTACAGACACACGCAGAAGAACTGTCTGAATGCTGCAGACTAGCTTCTGTGTGCGACGATGATGCAAACATAGAGACAGACACAACAGACAGGAGGAGGAGGAGCAGGAGGTGGAGATAGAGGAGGAGCAGATAGAGGAGGTTTAGAAGGAAAATGAGGAGGATGATGGAGGAGAAGCTGATAGGGTGGTGCAGATAAGACCCTCCTCCTCCTCTATGTCCACAGTCTAAACTGAAGTGGCAGTGGTTGGCCTCTTCCTGAAACAGCAGCGCCACAAATTGATGTGACACTTTGACCCCTCCCTCAGTGTTGTGTTGGCGTCCGAGAGCCGTTCCTAATTTTGCAACCCAGCTTTCACAGCTCCGGTTGGGGGGACTGCGGGGGTCGGGATGGGAGGGGCGGCTGGGGCTGGGGGGGGTCAGAGGAGGGGGCGGGGTACGGGGAGCCTGGGTGCAAAGGGAGCTGTCACATGGAGCTTCCGTCATCAAACACACAGCTTTCTCTCTCTGTCTGACAAGTCCCTGCCCACCGGGCCCCTGGACACACACACACACACACACACTGTCTCTCACACACACATGCACACACACACACTGTCTCTCACACACACACGCACACACACACACTGTCTCTCACACACACATGCACACACACACATGCCACAGCAAACACCAACACCATAGTGACACCAATATGGTCACTTGGGTAGTTTGAGACAGCCCTGTGAATGAGGCTGGGGATGTGACAGTGGACAGACACACAGACCTCCCTCTCCTCTGGACCTGCTGAGACAGACACACAGACCCTCCTCTCTCTCCTCTGGACCTGCTGAGACAGACACACAGACCTTCCTCCCTCTCCTCTGGACCTGCTGAGACAGACAACACAGACCTTCCTCCCTCTCCTCTGCTTTACAAGGAAAGACATACACATACTTTTCCTTTATTCATTCCATTATTTCCTTCATTATATTTTTTACTGAAAAGTCTCCCAAAAATCTCCCTAAATGCACGTTTTAGCTGTAGGGGATTGCATATGTGTGCATGTGTGTGTGTGTGTGTGTGTGTGTGTAAGTGTAAGCGTGCATGCGTGTGTGGTTCTCCGTGTGTGTGTTGCCAGTCGTTAGTGTCAGTGTGCGGAGGGGCCTGTTTACAAGGACAGGCTTGTCCCCGCCCCCAGGCGTCGACATGGCGATGATTGTCATGGCGATGGAGTGTGAGTGACAGGGCGATCACATGCGTTGCCGGAGAGCAGGATGTGGCGGCGCCCCAGTCTCTGACATTAGTTTGTCCTTCTCAACTTCAGCTTTTTTTACACTCTCTTAACTACTATATATAAATATATAACCACACACCCTGCTCCACCTCCCTTCCTGCTCCCTCCCTCTCCTTCCTGCTCCCTCCCTCCTGCTCTCTCTCTTTTCTCTCTCTCTCTTTCTCTCTCCATCGCTCTCTCTCACTCTTTTTCTCCCTCCTTTCCTCTGTGTCATGCTCTCCATGCATTCCTCCCTCCGTCCGTTCAGACTCTTTCTGAACCAGATGAACCATAATAAACCCCTCTACTTTTTCTTCACCTCTTTTCCTCCCTCCCTCCCTCGCTCCCCCCCTCCCTTCGTCCTCCCGTCAGCTCCAGTTCTCCGCCGTGTTCTGGGTTGGGGCTGGTGGTGTCACGTTGCAAGGCTCTCTGGGTAATCACAGACCTGGGTGTGAGGCCAGACTGCACACCGGGTCAGGGGGTCAAACCCGACCACACACACACACACACACACACACACACACACACACAGACACACACCCCTACTGTATAGAAACACACACACAGAATCTCAAACACACACTCATACCTATACAGCATCTAGGCCAGCTACGTCGAGGCCTCAGCTATAAATACCAGGCAGCTTTTGTGCAGCGCAGCAGAAAAGGAGGTCAGGGTGTGAGCCGAGGCCCGGGCATTCATCATTAACGTGCTGCCGCTGCCGGTAATGCGCCCGTTACAGCCGTGATTAAGAGCCCCGGTTAGTTCCAGCAGCCGGTACACAGGCCCCGGACACACACACACGCACACACACACCGGGCTCCGCCACCGGCAGAGGTGACGCTGGTGTACCGGCTGCGGTCCCGGACATGTGGTCTCACAGCCAGGCCACGACACACACACACGGGAGAGGGGAGTGTGTGTGTGTGTGTGTGTGTGTGTGTGATGGGGTGATTGTGCTGCGTGGGGGGTTTCTTGGAGGGGGGGCTGGGGTTGAGGGTTGCTGCGTCCATGCCCTGTGTGTGAGGGGGCTTCAGGGCGTGATGACAGTGCTGTCAGAATCACTCTGGAAAAGAGCATTCACAATGGGACACGCACGCACGTACACACACACACACACACACACGTACAGTCGTATGCAAAAGTT
The DNA here is from genome assembly GCA_903064625.1 of Mallotus villosus. Lineage (NCBI taxonomy): Eukaryota > Metazoa > Chordata > Actinopteri > Osmeriformes > Salangidae > Mallotus > Mallotus villosus. The sequence goes on from CAEFZP010002979.1 coordinate 221,925, forward strand.
TGGGCACCCCTGATAATCTCCATTACTTTCATCTATAAAATGTTGGGCGTTTGGATGAGGAACGTCTTTGTCATATATATACACATACGTCATGGACAGTGATATTTTAGCCATGAAATAAGGTTTATTTGATAAACAGAAAATATGCCATACGCATCATAAGAGAATTAGACAGTTGCATAAATTTGGGCACCCCAACAGAAAAATCACATTAATATTTAGTAGAGCCTCCTTTTGCAAAAATAACAGCTTCTAGACGCTTTTTATATCCTCTGATGAGTGTCTGGATTCTGGATTGAGGTAATTTGGACCATTCTTCCTTACAATACATCTCCAGTTCAGTAAGGTTTGATGGGTGCCTAGCGTGGACAGCCCGCTTCAAGTCACCCCATAGATTTTCAATTATATTCAAGTCTGGGGACTGGGATGGCCATTCCAAAACATTGTAGTTGTTCCTCTGCATAAATGCCTTAGTGGATTTGGAGCAATGTTTCGGGTCGTTGTCCTGCTGGAACACCCAACTGCGCCGTAACTTCAGCTTTGTTACAGATTCTTGAACATTATTGTCCAGAATTTGCTGGTACTGAGTTGAATCCATACGACCTTCAACTTTAACTAGATTCCCAGTTCCTGCACTAGCCACACAGCCCCACAGCATGACGGACCCCCCACCAAATTTTACTGTGGGCAGCAAGTGTTTTTCTAGGAATGCTGTGTTCTTTTGCCTCCATGCGTAACGCCTCTTGTTGTGACCGAATAACTCCATCTTTGTCTCATCAGTCCACAGCACTTTGTTCCAAAATGAGCCTGGCTTGTTCAAATGTAGTTTGGCAAACCTCAAGCGAGCCTTTTTGTGGCGCGTGTGCAGAAAAGGCTTCTTCCGCATCACTCTCCCATACAGCTGTTCTCTGTGCAATGTGCGCTGAATGGTCGAGCAATGCACAGTGACACCATCTGCAGCAAGATGACCTTGCAGCTCTTTGGAGGTGGTCTGAGGGTTGTCCTTGACCATTCTGACCATTCTTCGCCTTTGCCTCTTTGTTATTTTTCCTGGCCTGCCACTTCTGGCCTTAACAAGAACTGTGCCTGTTGCCTTCCATTTCCTAATGACATTCCTCACAGTGGAAACTGATAGCTGAAACCTCCGGGATAACTTTTTGTAGCCTTCCCCTAAACCATACTGCTGAACAATCTTTGTTTTTAGATCATTTGATAGCTGTTTTGATGCCCCCATTTTGCCACTGTTCAGAGGAGAATCAAAGAGAAGCAAAACTTGCAATTGGCTAACTTAAATACCCTTTCTAATGATTGAATGCACCTTTTTATGTAATTGAAGGCTTAACGAGTTAATCAGACTAACTATGTGTTGCAGTTAATCAGCATTTAGTAGGCAGAGGTATTCAAATCAAATAAATGATAAGGGTGCCCAAACTTTTGCACAGCCTTTTTTCACATTTGATTTAATTTCACACAACTAAATACTGCTACACCAAATATCTTTGTCTGGAAAACACCCCAGCACTCAGTGTTAACTAGAAAAGTAATATTACAATATTATATTGATCTTTTTTGGTGAAGACAGGAAATTATCATGCAGCCTCAGAGGGGTGCCTAAACTTTTGCATACGACTGTACACACTCTTTACTGAGAGAACATACTGTGGGGCTGTTGTCTGGTGACTGTGTGTATGTAGCTGGTTGATGTCACTAGGCATGTTCCTTTTTGACAGCTATATCCACTGCCTTTCAACTGCTCAGCTCACAATGGACACCTGATTTGACTTTACTGTTGTGTTGCCATCTCTCTCCTCCCTATCACCTCTCCCTGTCTCTCTACCTTTCTTTCTCCCTCTCTTCTTCTGTCATCATCTCTCTACCTCTCTCACACCCCCTCCCTCTCTCATCATCTCTCCCTCTCCTCAGCCATTCAAGACAGTGTTCACCACCTGTCACGTCTTCGACAAGTTTGGACGCTCGTACTCCAACGCTGGGAAGATAGTCTGAAGCCAGTACAAACCTCACATCAACGTTCCGCAAACAATAAAATCGATATTCACCTCTGCTTCTGTGTGTTATTATATATAGTAACGTTTTATATTATTAAACATGATCAATATTCATACACTGCTAAGGGGACATTCAGCTGCCAGTCTGTTTATGTTTATGTTCAATATCACAACACTTAATTGCTGTAAGGAAAATAGAGTTCAGAAAATTAAGTAAATTTCATGCATACACCCACACACACACACACACACACACACACAGATCAGTCACTGACGTCATGGTTTGGACTTGGGGATGTTAATTCAGTAATGAGAGGGCCAGCTCTGTGTGATTTAGTGGTGAGGATGCTGTCACACACACACACAACACACACACACACACGATCAAAACGCTTCCAAGAAACCTCATCCAACTGCTGTATTGGCGCTGGGATCTCTCTCCCACCCTATCTCTCTCGCGCTCTATCTTCCCTCCCGCTCTCTCGATCTCACCCTCACTCACCTCCACGTAGCTCGCTTTCCTCCCCCACTCTCTCTCTCATCACGCATCCTCTCCTACCCCTCGCTCTGCTGTCCTCCCCTCGTCTCTCACACTCCCTCACCCCATCCTCTCGTCTCATCCCCCTCTCTCTCACCCTCCCTCACCTCCCCTCTCTCTCTTCCCTCCCCTCTTTCTCACCCTCCCTCACCTCCCCTCTCTCTCTCTCCCTCCCCTCTCTCTCTCTCCCCCACCTCCCTCCCCCCCTCGTTCTCGCCCTAACCCCCGTCTCTCTCATGAGTCAGGCTCTCATTGCTGCTGTGAGCCGAGCAGGTCTGCAGGCAGGCAGGCAGACAGACAGACAGGCACGCAGGCAGACAGACAGACAGACAGACAGACAGACAGACAGACAGACAGACAGGCAGGCAGGCAGGCAGGCAGGCAGGCAGACAGACAGGCATGCTGGTAGGAGAGAAGTTTGGAAGGCAGACAGGCAGAAAGACAGACAGACAGAAAGACAAATAGACAGGCAGATAGACACGTAGGGAGGCAGGCAGGCAGAGGCAGGCAGACAGACAGACATAAGGCAGGCAGGGGTAAATAAATGGGTTTAATTTGAGAGAGTGGGGCAGGGGAACCCAGCTCATCCGCCTGCTCCCATCCTCTTTTCATTTACACAAATAACACTGAGTGCTTTGTTCTGTCCGGGCCAAGGTGTTTGTGTGTGTGTGTGTATGTGTGTGTGTGTGTATGTATGTGTGTGTGTGTGTGTGTGTGTGTGTGTGTATGTATGTGTGTGGTGTGTGTGGTCTAATATGAGCAGGACCATAACTTGGATTAAAGCTCCTCCCTGTGCTGCTCGTGTACAGGTACTGTCACACACAGTAAATCTGCAGCCTATATGTAAGAACAGACACACCGTCATCTCTGTAGCCTTCTGTCCCTGGTAGGCTTGACCTTTGACCTGACACCTCACTGACCCCCCCGATCCCCCCCCACACACACACACACCTCCTGTCAGTGTTCACTGCTCAGATCACATGTGTGTCTCTGGGTGTGTGTGGGTGCAAGCTGGCTTGGCAAGGGTCTATTTTCTGTGTGTGCAGGACAGGTAGGGGGTGGAGGGATACGGGTCAGAGTGTGACAGACGAATGACGGGCTGTCTCCACACACTGCAGCCTCACAGCAGGCGAGCTTCACACGCACACTTGACCTCTACACACACACGCACACACACGCAATCTGCTACAGTCTTTCTAGACCTGTCAGTCTCATCCCACCAGTCCAACGCACACACACACAAAGTGGTTGCGGACGAGGGAGATAGGAAGGT
>CAEFZP010002980.1:0-50000 GCA_903064625.1 Mallotus villosus
GCGCTTGAACCCAGGATGGTGAGGATGGATCTCCAGACTGAGGACTGCCCTGACACACACAGACACACACACCACACACACACACACACAGAGCCGCCAACTCGCGCCAACAACTCGTAGCAAACTCTAGCTCCGTATTCAGTGATGTGGTACTGACGTGCTTTTCTAGCCAGGGAAAAAAGCTAACGGCTGTGCAGGTGCGACCACGGCAAACCGGCACTAACAACAGCACAGAACCAGAACTAGGTGTGCGTTGGTGTGTGTGTGGGTAAACATGCATACACTGTCACACCCTAGGTGCTGGACTGTGTGTGTGGGTGCCCTGCGTTACCTTCCCCTGTCTGGCTCCATCGTTGTGCTGTGTGTCTGTACGTCCCGGCCCTGTGCGAAGATCCCACGGAGGCGACGCAACAGGGAGCCTAGTCCAGCCTGCCAACCCACAACGCACTCCCACACTCACTGAGACACGGACACTGCCCCCCTGGGAGCGGATAGAGCGAGAGGGAGTGAGAGAGAGAGAGACGGAGAGTCTGAGAGGGGAGAGACGGGGAGATGGAGAGGGAGAGGAGTGACCGAAGAGAGAGAAGAGAGAGAGGGGGCGGCAGGCGGTGAGGCGCCGGTCGACGCGCGTGAGTGGATCAGGGGTTGAAGCCTCCGTTTGCGGGAGAGATTGGCGAGTCGGGAAGCCCGGCCCTCCACCCACGCGCGGACGAAGGCGGGCATGCGAGAGTCTACCTCTGAGATCGACCCGACCCCAGAGACGAGCTGTGAGGCAGAGAGATGAGGCCTGTAAGGTGGGGTGCGATGGGTCGAGTGAGAGAGGGGAAGAGGAGAGAGAGAGAGGGGGACGAGAGAGGAGCAGGGAGATCGGGAAGGAGAGGGAGATGAGAGAGAGGACGAGAGAGAGACCGGACGGGGACGCAGCAGAGCCACGGCTGAGGCGAGGAGAGTGTAGAGAGAGAGAGAGGGGAGAGAGAGACAGAGAGGGGGGAGAGAGAGAGAGCGACGAGAGAGATGAGAGGGTGGGGCCGAGGGGAGAGGTGAGGGGGAGAGTTAGACGATGCATGAGCGGGAGAGGAGGAGTGAGGAGACAAGAGGGAGAGGGCCCGAGAGAGGAGCGAGAGGCCTGAGAGGGAGAGGGAGAGGGAGAGGGAGAGGTGAGAGGGAGAGGGAGAGGGAGAGAGAGAGAGAGAGAGCGGACGAGGGGGAGAGGTGACGGAGATGGGCGAGAGGGAGAGGAGCGAAGAGGGAGGAGAGGGAGAGGAGAGGGAGAGGGCAGAGGGAGAGAGGAGCGAGAGTGGGAGAGGGGGAGGGTGGGAGAGGGAGAGCGAGAGAGAGGAGAGAGTCAGAGAGAGAGGGGAGAGGAGATGAGGGAGGAGAGAGGGGGAGAGAGGGAGGGGAGAGCGCAGAGAGAGAGAGAGAGGGAGAGAGGGAGAGGAGAGGGAGAGGGTAGAGGAGAGCTGAGAGAGAGAGGGAGAGGGAGAGGGAGAGGAGAGGGAGAGGGAGAGGGAGAGAGGGAGAGGAGAGGGAGAGGGAGAGGGCGAGAGGAGAGGGAGAGCGGGAGAGGGAGTGAGGAGAGGGAGAGAGAGCAGAGACGCAGGAGAGAGAGGGAGAGAGAGAGAGAGAGCAGGGCACAGAGCAAGCTAAGGGTAGAGAGAGGGGCGCGTGACGTCCTCTCCACCCCCCAATGTCTGTCCCTGTCTATGGAAACTACCATACCTCAGTGGCCCAGTCAGGAGGCCCAGTAGGACTAATGCCACCGCCAGGATCACCTTACGCAGTCTGGAGGTGTGGTTGTGTGTGTGTGGTGTGTGTGTGTGTGTATGCGTGTGTGAGTGTCATGTCGTGAACCACTCACATCACTTGTTGAGGTGATGACAAATGGCCTCATGTCAGGTCATTGTACGGACAAGGCTAGAGTCAACGTCACTGTGTGTGTGCGTGTGTGGTGTGTGGTGTGGTGTCTGGGTCTGTGGGTGTGTGTCTCGTGAGTGTGTGTGAGTGTGAGTGGAGTGTGTGGTGTGTGGTGTGTGTTGTGTGTGTGGGTGTGTGTGTGTGGTGTGTGTGTGGGTGTGTGTGTGTGTAGTGGTGTGTGTGAGTGTGTGTGTGACTGTATCAAACACTCACATCAAGAGACCGCAGACTTCTGAAGGTCTGAGAGGTCAAGTGGGAGTTAGCACTATACCAGAGAGCAATTTACTAAACAACACACACTCACAGACTGCCACAAAGGGCGTTCACACGCAGAGTGTGTGTGTGTGGTGAGAGTGTGTGTGTGTGTGTGTGAGTGTGTGTGGGTGTGTGTGGGAGAGGGAGTGTGTTTCTGTGAGTGTGTTTGTATGAGATAGTCAGTCTGCAACAGTGGGCTGGAAAAGGACAGATGGAGAGGGAGGTATGGCAGCAGAGGGAGAAAGAGAGTTCCAAACATACCAACCCCTTGTACACACACACACACACACACCACACACACACACACTGGACTGGGGTACAGTACATGGTTGCAGTGATCTGAAAACAACTGCTATAGAGAGACTGTATAGAGTAACTGGAGCCCCTTACTTTGTGTATGTGTGTGTGTGTGTGTGGGTGTGTGTGTGCAGCCCACATTGGCCACATGTCTGGAGTTCTTACTAGAGATGTGGCAGAATGACCCGAATTCCCAAAGCTGCTTCCCGTTCGCAGAGGAATAGAACAGAGGCCAGTGGAACAGTCTGTCTGACCTGCATAACTACAGCAGTAGATGGAGAGTGTGTGTGTGTGGTGTGTGGTGTGGTTGTGTGGTGTGGGTGTGTGTGGGTGTGTGTGTGTGGTGTGTGTGGTGTGGTGTGTGTGTGAGACGGTTGTGTGTGGTGTGTGTGTTGTCGTGTGTGTCTGTGTGGGTTGTGTGTGGTGTGTGTATGTGGTGTGTGTGTGTGTGTGTGAGACGGTGTGTGTGTGTGTGTGGTGGTGTGTGTGTTGTGTGTGTGTGTGAGACGGGGTGTGATGGATGCAGGTGTCACTTCCCCCTGACAGAGACAAAGATGCTGTCACCCCCAAAGACGCCATCAGTACAACTCTACATCGTTTGTCTCTCTCTCTCTCTCTTTCTTTCTTGTTATCTCTCTCTCTAGCTCTCTCTCTTTATCTCTCTCTCTCTCTCATTCTGAAAGCTGTCTGTTTCACTCTATTGTGACTGTTCGTTGTTAGAGACCCCCCCACACCATCTCCCTTTCCTAACTGGTCTTCTCTGTCTTCTGTCTCCCCCTCTTCTATATCACTGTGCTCCTCTCTTTCCGTTTCCCCCCAGCACTCCCCTCCTCCTCCTCTTCCTCCCTCGCTCCCTCTCTCTGCCACTTTATCAACCAGCTTGTGCTAGTAATATTTACTAGACAATGCCCTCTCTCTGAGACACACAACGCTCTCTCTCATCTCTCTCTCTCTCTCTCTTTCTCCTCCAGCTCGTGTTGCCAGATACTCCATGCCCCTATTAGCCTACTTTCGTTAATCTGATTGACATTTCTTCCTCCCGCCCCCCAACTGACACAGACGAGATCCGATTGGCCACTGGGGGGCAGATGGAGTGGTGCGATTGGATGTCAACGCGGAGGGTGGGATCTTATTGGCTGCGAGCCCGTCTGATCAGACACAGCTGTGGCGCCCTGACAATGCCCTCACTGTGGGTACAGCTGGCGGCAGCGCCACCCGTGGACGCACACGCGTTTCAAATCCACATTCTGTCACTTGAGACGAGGCTGTGATAACAATACGGATCGACGAGCCACGTTCCGCCCCATCTGAGATGAGATACCCTCTCACATCACTGACGAAAATCTGAGCAACCGCGAGAAATCAAAAGAGAGAAAGAGAAAGGAGAGAAACAGAGAAAGGAGAAAGAAAGAGAGAAAGAGAGAGAAAGGAAGAAAAGGGAGAGAAAAGAGAGAAAACAGAAAAGAGGAGAGGAAAAGAGCGAAAGAGAGAAAAGAGGAAAAGAGAAAGGAGTAGAGAAAGAGAAAGAGAGAAAGAGAGAAAGAGAAAGGAGACTAAGTGTGCAAAAGACTGAGAAAGAGACAAGAGAGAAAAGAGAAGAGAAAGAGAGAAAGAGAGAAAGGGCACGAGAAAGCGTGACGAAAAAGAGCGAAGAGAAGGAAAGAAAAAAGAAAGAGAGAAGAAGTAGAAGTAGAAATAAGAGAGAAAGCTGAGAAATAGATACGAGAGACACGAGAGAGAACTGTGCTGAGAGATATTGAAGAGATGACAGTCAGAAAAGAGATCCCGAGGCGGAAAAGAGAAGGAAAGGGAGCAGAGAAAGAAAAGGCAAAGAGTAGAGCGAGAAAAGCAGAGACATAGTCACCTCGACCAGTGCTCCCCCTCTCCCCTCTCTCCCTCTCTCCTTCTCCCTGCGATCCCCTCTCTCCCTCTCTCCCTCTTCCTCTCCTGTTCCCCCTCTCGCCTCTCACTGTTCCCCTCTCTCCTCTCCCTGTTCCCCTCTCTTCCCTCTCCCTGTTCCCCTCTCTCCCTCTCCCCGTTCCCCTCTCTTCCTCTCCCTGTCCCCCCCCCCTCGCCTCGGGAGCAGCCATCTTTCCTCTCCTCCGCCTCCTCCCTCGTTCCCTTCATCCATCCAGACCTCTAATAACAGGGTAGAGGAACAGACTGCAACACGGGCCAGGGTTACTGCAGCGACCCAGACCCGGCGGGGGGGGGAGGGGGAGACCGAGGGAGAGACGAATGGAGAGAGGGCGACACGGGGGGAGGAGGGGGAGGGAGGGAGAAACAGGAGGAGAGGAGAAGACAGCTTGTTGGCAGAGTAGACCGCTCATTTGCCCTGGTACTAATGCTACCTGATCTCATCGGGGAAAAGCCATGGCGCAACACACGGCGAGAGACAGAGAGAGGAAGACGGTGAGAGAGAGAGAGATAGACCGTGAAAGAAAGAAAGAACGGGAGGGCAGAGAAAGAGAGAGGAAGGGGATCATCTGTAACACCCTCCCCCCCCGCCCCCCCCCGCCTCACGATGACTCCATCTCCTCCACATCTGTCAGGGTGCACATGCATTACATGGTTACGTAAACCCCCCCGCCCGTCTCTCCCCCCTCCCCCTCTTAGACCCCCAGTCACACCAGTGACAGACTGGGTCTGGGGCAGCAGATGGACGGAGCTTGTGGCCAGTTCGAGGCCTTTCCCCCCCACACACCCCGCCCCCTGGGCCATCGCCACCAGGAAGTGACACGTTCTCAGCCCCGTCTCTCCAGCTGGGGAGAGCGACTCTCCACAGCAGACTAGTCCCAGTTCAGGATCAAAGGAAAATACGTGATGCATGTAGACCTCTTCACAAGCACTGTCGCAGAGGGCTTCGCATACGTCTAGAGAACCGCACCGCAACCAAGCAACAGATCCAACCTACGACGGGTAATAACTGACAAGGTTGTATGGGTGAGGAGACTGGACTGTGGACAGAAAGACAGATGAGAGAAAGAGTCTGAGAGAGAGAGAGAGATAAGGGGAGGTGAGAGTGAGAGAGATAAGGGGAGGTGAGAGAGAGAGAGATGAGGGGTGTTGAGAGTGAGAGAGATAAGGGGAGGTGAGAGGGAGGAGAGAGAGAGAGAGAGATAAGGGGAGGTGAGAGGGAGAGAGATAAGGGGAGGTGAGAGGGAGAGAGATAAGGGGAGGTGGAGAGGGAGAGAGATAAGGGGAGGTGAGAGGGAGAGAGAGATAAGGGGAGGTGAGAGGGAGAGAGATAAGGGGAGGTGAGAGGGAGAGAGATAAGGGGAGGTGAGAGGAGAGAGAGAGATAAGGGGAGGTGAGAGGGAGAGAGAGAGAGAGAGGAGAGAGAGAGGAGAGAGAGAGATAAGGGGAGGTGAGAGAGGGAGAGAGAGATAAGGGGAGGTGAGAGGGAGAGAGGAGAGAGGAGAGAGAGAGGAGAGGAGAGAGAGAGAGAGATAAGGGGAGGTGAGAGGGAGAGAGATAAGGGGAGGTGAGAGTGGAGAGAGATAAGGGGAGGTGTGAGAGGGAGAGAGATAAGGGGAGGTGAGAGGGAGAGAGATAAGGGGAGGTGAGAGTGGGAGAGAGATAAGGGGAGGTGAGAGGGAGAGAGATAAGGGGAGGTGAGAGGAGAGAGAGATAAGGGGAGGTGAGAGGGCAGGTGAGGAAGAGATGGAGACGCCAAGGACGAAAAAGAGGAAACAGCGCCCTCGTTTGTCTCACCCAATCCTGGGCCTGTCGACACCCAGGAGACAGACGACGGGATGGAAGGCAGCTGAGACGAGTGAGGAACCAAACCAAAACAAGGTGTGTGTGTGTGTGCACGCGAAAGCAGAGACTTCTCCTTACCTGCTATCTGACTCGACACATCTCCTTTTGGCTCTTTCGGGAGGGAACAATCTGGAGAGAGAGAGAACGAGAGACAGAGAGAGAAAAAGGAGAGAAAAAGGAAACAAGTTAATACTTCCTCCTCCTGTATGGCTCTCTGGAGCAGACATTGTGTGTCCCGGCCTAGCAAAGCATTCTGGTCCAACACGACTGGCCCAGAAGCAGTAAACACGATACCACCTTTAGCTGCAGCGAGCCTATGTGTGCGCTAACTCATGACCAGCCCTGTCTATGAGGCTAATCCCATGATGTGGGGCTAATTTGGCTAGGTTTCTCACACGGCGTCGGGGTACAATATTCCCATTGACACCGAAGAGGACGTCGGTGCTGCTGGGAGGACTCGGAACGTTCCCGGGGATCATCTGCTGTAACCACGTCAACAAGCCCGCTTGACTCAGTAGCACATGCTCCTGGTGACACACACACGCTTCCTGTTTACGCAGTGACCTCACAGCTGGGCAGTGGGTGATTGGATAGAATGGTGGGCTATGACGCGGACGCAGATGCCCACGGGCGCACACGGACACACACACACAGACAACAACAACAATAACAGTGGGCACCTCTGAGTAATGGTATGCGCCTCACGTGCATGTTCTCCCACACACACACACACACACACAGTCATGGAATTTCTCCTTGGCGACAATTGCTAAGGGGTTCTCGCAGAGAAGAAGTCTCGAAGATTCTCGATGAAATCGGAGGAGGGGGGAGAGAGAGAGAGAGAGAGAGGACAGACGGGGGGGGAGGAGTAGAAAGAGAGAAAGATAGATAAGGAAAGAGTGAGGAGAGGTGGAGAGAGAGAGCGGAGAGAGAGAGAGGCGGAGAGAGAGAGAGAGAGAGAAACAGGGGGGAGAGATGGAAAGAGAGAAAGATCGATAAGGACAGAGGAGCAGAGGTGGAAAGAGAGATAGATGTATAAAGACATGGAGGGGGAAAGTGGGGAGACCAAAGAGAAACATTTTTTAAATATTTGCAGTACCATGTGGCTGCCTCAGTACAACAGTGTAGGGAGACCCAGATGTTATCACCATGCCGACACTACCTAGTGGGAGCTCCTGGCTGACGTTACAACCCGATGGCCAACAGAGCTGTGAACACACAAGAACCGGCCAGGCGCAAACACACACACACCCACCCTCAAACTCGTACACTGTATGCCTCCTGCCTGCTCTCCCCCCTCCAAACAAACAAACACACCTCACCCTCGGTAAACAGGAGTCCCTCTGTGTAAGGATGCAGACTTCTCTCTCTCCCTCTCTCCATCTTGCTCTCCCTTCACCTTCCTCTACCTCTTTCCTGATCCCCCGCTCTGTCCCGTCTCTCCTCCCCCTCACCCTCTCTCCCCCCCTCCATCTCTTCCTCTCCCCTCCTCTGTCTCTACATGAGCACAAGACCACCCTACATGAGGGGCCCCGTTTCCTCCCCCCCCTGAACCTTCTCGGCAGGCACACTCATCGTTTGAGTCACACACACACAGGCCCTCAACTTAACATGCCTTTTGTCTTCCTCACACACACACACACACATTTGTAACATGTCACAAAGGCCTAGAAGACTTGAGTCATGTGAACACTCATCTCCGGGTGGCCGGTTAGAATCCCATCACCTGGACGAGCAGTGCCAAGAAAGTTCCGGAGTTGCCTCCACTCTCTCGCTGTGCCCCCTCAAGACTCTCTTCCTCTCGTCCTGGTTTGCCATGAACTCGTGTCACAGATACAAGCAGTGCGAGGGAGAGAGAGAGGGATCGAGAGAGGAACGAGAGGAGAGAGAGAGAGAGGGAGGGAGCGAGAGGGAGAGGAGAAGAGGGACAGAGTGAGACAGCACTTTCAGACACAGGAGACCAAGAGAGAAAGAGCACAATGGTCTTTCAGGACCTGTCCCAGTTTGGCCTGCCTGTTTCTTCCCTCTCTCTTTCTCTGTTCTCTCTCTCTTCTCTCTCTCTCTCCTTTTTAAAATAGGATCAGGAACAGATATTCTCGCCCCTATCCATTAGTCATGACGGCCAGCGGCTCAATCGATCGTTATTTATCGTGAGGACGATCTGCATCAGCATGATCAAACGCTCGGTGGGGAGAGGACTGAAGAGGAACCAGGGCCTTCATCTCATTAACCCTCTTCTTATGAGGCCTTCTCTCTCCCTCCCTTTCTCTTTCCGTCTGCAATGTTTCCCTACCTCCTTAGTGAAGGGTTGTGTGTGTGTGTGTGTGTGTGTGTGTGTGTGTGGTGTGTGTGTGTGTGTGTGTGTGTGTGTGTGTGTGTGTGGGGGGGGGGTTATCTTATCTCTCAGAAGAAACATAAAACCATTCAACAGCTCACGGTTGTCTTGTTTATGTATATATGACTGCAGTGAGTGAAAGGATTTTCTCTCCCCCAGCTCCGCTCAGCTCACCTCTCGCCTCCACCTCCACCTCCACCCTCCACGCTTCCCCTCTCCGTTTTATCCCTCCCTCCCTCCCTCTTTCCCAGCCAGTCGGGCCTAATAGCTGGGGCCCAAATTCTCCCCGAGCCCACACCAATTAGCGATCACGCCAGAGAAATTACAGTGCACGGGCGGTGCGGGGAGAGAGAGCGTGAGGGAGGGAGGGGAAAATGGGACAAGCATCTTTTTTAAACACATGGAGGGGCGGGAGAGCATGGTGTGTGTATGTGTCTGTCTGTCACAGTGATTACGTGCCAGTGGCTACTACTGACGTCCCTGAATATTCCATGTGAAGTTAGCCTTGGTTCTGGGACGAGCTTACTTGACAAGACGCACCCTCGGTGAAAGCAGTCTACTTCCCCCCCGACAAAGGAACACTTGACACGACGTAGCTGCGTGCTCGGTCTGTATGTAGCACTTCACCGGGGTCAAGTCGGGCTTGTGTGACCATGCCTGAAGGTGTGAGGTGACCACTGGACATTTTGTGGGGAGAGAGAGAGAGAGAGAGATAGAAGGGAGATAGAGAAAAAAAAATATGGAGAAAAGAGCCGTCCTGTTCTACTGAATCCCATCAGTCTCTCCTAGCTGACTGATGAGACGGCCGTCTTGCTGGTTCGGCTCACCTGGGCCCTGGTGCAGTCCAGCTAAGCAGGCCAGTATCAGGGCTACAGGAACTAGCTCTGAGCCCTCTCCCTCTCAGCCTTAATCAGTTGGCCCATATCCTTATCAGAGTTCTGGGTGGCTGATGACTCACGACCAAGCGAAAGGGGTGTGTGTGTGTGTGTGAGAGAGAGACACCATAAAGATCCTGTAAAGGGGTGTGTGTGTGTGTGTGTGAGAGAGAGACACCATAAAGATCCTGTAAAGGAGGTGTGTACACTCTAACCCCACTCCTGAACAGTGACCGTGTCTGCCCGGGACAGCGGTGTTACCATGGCAACAGGCGAACAGCGGCCCAGCCTCTTGGATAGAGCGGCGTTCAAGAGAGACATCCCTCTTTGGACACTTATTTGAACACATTTCGCATCACCTCCTCTCCATTTGATTCTGTCTAATGAGCTTTATTGGCATGAAAATAAAAAAAGGGCATGTTTGTTCCCAAAGCATCAGTCAGAAACACACACACCCCAACACACACCCCAACACACACACAGTTGCAATGTGTGCATTTACTTGCACGGTCAAACATTTTGCAGCATAACTCATTAACACACACACACACACACACACACAGTTATCCTAGTTAGATTAGAACGGGTCAGTGTGAAATCCAATGAAATCCCACGGCTAAAAACAGCTAATGCTGTTAGTCACCATACTACACGTATATCAACAAACCGCTTTCCCCCTTCTCTCTCTCAACATAATGCTATTAGCGTTAGCATAACCACATAAAGGCACATCACACCATATTTGGTCCTGACCTTACTTTCTTCTCCTCCTGTGATGCTGTTTCTCTTCTCTCTCCCCTCGGAGTCTGCCTGTGTCTCTCTCTGTGTCAGCTTCTCTCTTTCTCCGTTTCAGCCCGTCTCTCTCTCTCTCTCTCTGTCAGCCTGTCACTCTCTCTTTCTCTCTCTCTCTCTCTGGCTGAGGGAAAGTGCCCTATGTTGTGTAGAAGGGGAGAACTCATCCTTGTGGACACTAAGTTAGGCATATGTTCTTTCTTTCTTTACTAGTTGATCCGTTCTAGTGTATTTCGTTTTGAAGTCTTGCTGGGCTCTGTGGCTGATGTTTTATGGAGCATAGTGTAATGTCCAGCCCACCATTAAGGGACCAATAAAGGTGGGTTCAAACTCTAACTCTCTGTCTGTCTGTCTGTCTGTCTGTCTGTCTGTCTGTCTGTCTGTCTGTCTGTCTGTCTGTCTGTCTGTCTGTCTCTCTCTGTCTGGCTGTCAGATCACGGGGCAACTCGTCCCTCTTCCCCTTCATTACATCAAACGATCTCCACCCTCTCCTTCCCTCAGCTCCCCCGCCCCTCACATGTCTGCATCTAACGAAGGGCTCTTCTCACACCCCTCTCTCTACCTGAACACGGAAACATCAAAAAAGAGAAAGGGGGAGCGAGAAACAGAGAACGGATGGGAGGGGGGAAGAGACAGGAGATAGAGAGAGGGGGGGGGGAGATAGTACCTGAAGACTGGGGAGGAGATGGACAGAATGACCTTCTACCTCCTTCATTAAACAGACAAGGAAAGAGACAGGGGGAAAAGGAGAGGAAAAACAATGGCACAACAGAGAAGGAGTGGCTGTGGTGTGTGTAGGCGTGTGTGTGTGTGTGTAGGCGTGTGGTGTGTGTGTGTGTGTGTGAGAGAAGAGCACTGACTGTAGGGTGAACCCCCTGTGCTAACCACATGATGTCTGAGTGCCAGATAGATTTAGCCTGAGCCTCTCGAAATCCAAGACTGAACACACACACACTCTCTCTCTCTCTCTCTCTCTCTCTCAACCTCTCGTCCACTAGAAAAGGCATATTAGAGTAGCATCCAAGGAACAGCTATCGCCTCCAGCTCTGGGCTAAACTGTGGCTCTGGACAGGCCCGGTAGATGTAGTGTGCTTCCAGGTTAATATACCCTCAACACAACAGGATGTTTGGGGGTGTGGGGGGGGGGCGATTCCAGTTCCTATAGAGTCTAATCAGATGTGCACTGGCATGCTATAGCCGGGCAGCGCGCTTGCATGCTATGGGCCTTTTTACGGATGACTTGAATGGATTGAATTCCAGCCAACATGCGCCCCGAAGCCTCGAGCCTGCTCTCTCTCGGTGGTTGTGAATTGGCAGGTCTTCCAGAGGAAGCCTACGTTGAGGGGGCCTTTATCAGTCATCTCCATCTGGGGATCAATAGCCATTAGTGTGACCTGGCCTAGCCGCCCTGCAGACAGACATGCACACCACCGGCCCCGCAGTCTGGCTCAATGGGCCTGAGTCAGAACTCTGGCTCTGGATCAGGTTACACGCACGCACGCACGTACACACATACATACACACACACGCTGGGAGGAGAGACCATTTAGACAGAAAGGAAGTCTGGCCAAGCCAACTCTAGAGCTGGACGCCATGTTGTTGCCTTGCAGCATTCCATTCATCCATTCATGAGTATCTTTGGATCGCAGGTCCTCCCCTCTGACGCTTTGTTTTCCCGACTGTCATTGGTCCGCGCTGAACTGAGACCACCGACATGGCGGTCGGGGGAAATGTTTAAAGACGGCTGGATGTCATAGCTGGTGTTTTGGGATTGAAGCCACAGCGGCCAGATCTCCTCGCCACGCTAGGCAAATGACCTACGACGCAATTGTCAAATTCTTTTCGCAAACCAAAAAAAGACGACAGCAAAAAAGAAGAGATGCGGAGAACACCGTGATGATCTGGACTGTGACCAATGTCTGTCTGTCATAAGTGAGGCCCGGGCCTATGTTTACTGTGCTAGCTTGTAAATGTGAGGATGAACAAGTCACTACAGAGCTCTCCATTCCTGTGTCAGGCCCGACAGAGAAGTAGAGAAACAGAGAGAGAGAGAGAGTCAGAGAGAGAGAGAGAGAGAGAAGGTGTGGGGGGGCAGAGGAAGACAGACAGTGGGAGAGTGTGAGGCGAAGACGGAGCCAGAGAAAAAGAAGAAGAAAAAAAGACGAAAAGGAGAGAGAAAAAGCATAGCCCGTGGCTAAAAACAATCCAAAGTGAGCGTGTTTTAACACGACAGGGAGCTCAGCTGGGAGGAAGTCAACAGGACAAAAAGAGAAGGGGCTCAATTATCACTCCTGTACGACTCCACTTACCTCGAGTACTCCTGCCCTGCTGTTGTAGGAACGACGTACTACACATAGACCTCTAGCAGCAGACACCTAGCATAGCATCCATCTTGACTGGTTCTCCACTGTGGTAATGCGTGTGTCACCGCGGCCTATTTCTGTGACGCGCAGACCTGGGACAGGGGACTGAATGAGGCCAGGGTCTGCTCTGATCACTCATATCGGGATCGAACTGCCCTTGTCAATCACAGTTCTGTCAGCCACCATGACAACGGGGCATCAATCCTCTTTCCAGACTCTCGGGCACCAGTACCCATATACCTCGAACCAACTCATTCGAAAATATCCAATGTGGAACTATGCTATGACCATTACAGAAATGGACACGTATGGTATGAGCCCATTATTATGTTGTCTATGGTTTGGTACGGCTGATTAAGAGTTCTAGCGGTTGAGGTCCATAGATTGTGACTTGAGAGCTTCCGCAGAAGGAGATACGCAGAAGTAGGCCATCACAGATGACCTGGCCTCGGCAGCAGAAATAATGCGGACGCAGCACTTCCCCCTGGGTCATCATCTCCACGGAGGCCCACAGGCTAGGCCAGTGGAGACGAAGCAGGTCGGGGGAGCTTTCTTTGCCCAATACCTCTCCTTTCTCAACCCTGACGTGAAGTATCTTGGTAATACAGACCCTGCTCACTGGCAGGATGCTCAGCTAACGTTAGCGAATCAACTCCTCTTTTCCTGACTTGTGCTAGGCTAACATTTAAATGATCTGATATATCAACTGATTTATCAAAGGGGTTTGTGTTTCAATGCAAAATAATGTATCAAGTTATAATGCACTGAATGACCTCTTCCTAACTGCTATTCGGAATATCATGGATGAATGGTTGCAATTAGGCTAGATATGCAAAGTAAAATGCAAGCATTTCTTTCTACCAGTCCATGCTTTATGCCTTGATGGAGGGAGCACGTCACTCTCACACGAAAGCCAACTAGAGGACCAATATCGTTTCATGGAAAATGCAGTAAAACATAAATCACTTCATGTGTCGATGGTATATTAATAAATGTATATTTCAGCACCACTATCTTAGCACTGCTCAGCATAATGCACCGAATATTTCGTGTAAAACATACCATTGGACCACATTAGCTTGCGAAAAAGCACACTACTAGCTATTAATGCTAAAGCAGTCCTGTGATGTGCACACCCAGGCAGCGATGCATGCCACGACATGGTATTATTTACATAGTAGGCTATGCTTTATTTGGTTAACAATTACTAGTATACCCATAACTGCAATTCGGGAAACTGATCAAATCATATTTGTTGCATGAATTTTAACTAAGCATGCAACCTGACAGTGGGAAGAAGACTGAACTAACATGATTTTCGTTAGTTAGCACTAGCTTGCTGGTTTGGTAGTCCATTCTGGATGGCTAAATCTGTTCTCCTCGTTTGGGTAGCTGATGCTGCCCCGCGGCGCATCCCCAAGAATCACATAAGAATTGACGATCAAATTAGCTATCTTTGTGGACTTTATACTATGTATTTTCTAACGAAATAATACGTCTTTACCATTCCGAATACCCAACAAGGGTACTACAATGTGCAAACTTGAAAATTACGACACTGGCTCAGACTTGATCGAAACAAAGTCGTGTGGAGATAAAAGAAGGATAATAGCTCAATAACTGCTATTCGATTGAGCCCAACCAACCTCGTAATCTGAGTTGGTCATGTGACAACTCATCACCCATTGCAAACCAAAACGAACGCCATACTCCCTAGTCTTTAGCTTGAGCTAGCTAACTCGGTTGTGGTAACATCGCAAGTTTATCTGTCGTTTATAAATGATGAGCAGTTATTTTACAGAATATGCCGATCGATTGTAGACTCACTAATAGTCCGTATATAGATTCAAAGGAACGGCTTTGAGTGTTAAATACAGCCATGCATTGTGGCTAACAAGTGCTAGCTTCCAGATTTATGGTTGGCTACCAAGCGTCGTGATTGCCAGACTTAAAATGACTAGCTAGCTAATGCTAAATAGCAGAGCTAGCTAGTTACAGATTGACTGTCTTGGTAATAAATGCTCGATGGCTTACACCTCACCATTATTTTCGCATAATAACCCACTGACTTATTTGAGATCCATTGTCATGTGCCACCAACACCGACGACAGTAGTCAAAATGTTTAGATAGGGAAAAAATATTCCCCACCCTGCTGTATGGTTGGAGACTGCCAGTATGGAACAATGTCCCTCACGTTGCCTGACGGGAGCGGCTCTCTTTACACTGCTCCGTCCGATAGTACCCTCTCGTTTTTGGGCTTACCAGTCTTAAAGAACGCCGTTATGTCGGCAGCGTCCTTTGACGGGTCCTCCGCTCCTTCCCCAGAGCTCATGGTTGCCAACCTGGAATGGGAGCCAAATTCCCAATGTAGATCTGTATTCCTCTCAGTGTGTCAGGACGACCAATATTTGTTCTGTCCAAGTAAAATCGTCAGAAAAGACACACGAACTGATAGAATCTCTCCTACATGTAAGAGCCATCAGCAAACCTCCATCTTGGGTAATACAAATGAACAGCCGGCCGCCGGTGCTTCCTCCGAGAGGAACCGAAAGGAGAGTAGCTGTAGACGGGAGGGGGCAGAGGGGCACGGGAGGGGCTGGGTCGCTGTTCGGTGAATCTCCGTAAACGTTCGGAAACGAGTAGGTAATCATGAAATGACAAACACGGCGAAGACAGTTAAGTGTATGGGTCCGACAATTTGAGTTAATTTGGATTTAGAAAGAACGCATCCGCGTGTGTAATTATTATGTAGGCCTACAGAATCAGCTATTTTCAGTTTGACAAAATATAGCCATTCGTGTAGATAGGCCTAACAACAATCTAGCCTTCTAATCATCGATATAATCCTTATATTTAGTAGCCTAGAGGCTATTTGAGACACATCATAATTGACATTGACCACTGCCATGCCTAGAGAGGTGAGCAAAACAAATACAAAACACTGTAGATAATAACTGGTCCTCAAATGATGTTTATTATACATCAAGGGAAAAGCTATTGAACCGTGTCTATTTTACACTATATTTATTCAGGATGCAAAAACATATTTGGTCAAAGTGAGAGTGAGACCAAAGAGAAGTTTTGGAAATTAGTCTGAGTTTTCCGAGGGCTATAAATCTGGAGTAGCCCGCATGTGACTGTGAATTTAATTGGCTTTATAGTGCCCTCTATAGGACTATATTAGAATTGAATGGCGACAAAACGTACATTATGAATTAACAAAGATTTGTTGAGTCACTTGTTCAATGTCATTTGCTCACAGATACACAACAGCAAACTGTGGCATGTGAATTGCTCTCTAATGTTTTGAATTTGTGTGTATACTGTAAGTAACTGACTGATGTCTGCCTTGGGGGTTGATTATTGTCGTTGGAGGCTAGGATAGATCCTAAACGCCAGGGTTATATTGGTAATAAAAACGGGATTCTCTCTCTCTCTCTCTCTCCCTCTCTCTCTCTCCCTCTCTCTCTCTCTCTCTCACTCACAGAGAGAAAATGACACACAGAGAGAGATGTTGGCAGATCTCTCCTCTCTCTCTCTCTCTCTCTGAAAATGTCAAGGAGAGAGAGAGAGAGAGAGAGAGAGCGGAGAGAGATCTGGCCAACATGAAGGAGTTGTCCCAAAACTAGGACCTAAGTGGTGATTTAATTAATTTGTAGATTGGTTGGTGGCATTATAATGGCCATTATAAATGGAACTCAAAATGCTAATTTGACCTTTTAGTGTAATAGATTAATAGAGGAAGGTTTGATAGAGGCAGCTAAAGGAACTGTATTAGGCTAGTCTATTATTCCCTGTGCATATTTGCTGTCAAACTGTCCTCAGTTTGATCACTTAATTTCTATTCTAGGAAATTTTGGAGCAGCATGTAGCTATACTTCTTGTTATTTATCCTAATGGATGTATATTACATTTAAAATGTAGAGACTAAATTAGAAAAAAGACAAACATATTTAGCTAATGAATACTAATGAATGGATTATAATCAATACCAGACTTACTGGGCTATGACATCCAATCAATGAGAGAAAGTCAAACCTTGCCATTCTTCGTCCACCATACATCTTGTCTCGTTGAATGTGACCGACTGTCAACAACGAACACCTTTGCCACAATTCAACAGATGTTTTTGTTAGCAAGACCTACTGGACAGTCAAACGTCCCTAAAGGTCTACAGGATAACAGCCAGCAGAGGGCAGCGTAACCACAGCTAGAACAACCAGCTTCCAGTCTAGCACCTTCTCGTTCAATCACTGTGTTGAGATATTGTAAACATCTGTTGTAATGCAGGTCAAAGTTGATGGCACAACGACGGAATGTGTTTTTATAATAGCTCTTTGTCCTTGTCTCTCTGTTATGTGCAATCCTCTGCTCTCTTGCTCCCCCTGTTCACCATGTCACACCAAATAAATGGATGGTCTTGACAGCAGAGGACTGGATGACCTGCATGCACCCCCAGGTATCTCATCCCCGTGGAGACACTAACCAAATATCGATACCTAACTCTCAAATGTCAGCCTCCTAACTGAATTAGGCCTACCACTGGGTCCAAGATGACAAACAGCAAACCTTCAAACGAACGAACGAACGAAAGCAAACGGTTCCTGCTTCTCTCACTTTGTCTCCCTCTCACCCTCTTTACTTGAACCATTTCATCCTATTCCATCTCGAGTTTGTCTTCATCTCTCCTTCCATCTTGTGTATGTGCTGTGCTTCACAAACCTCTAGGCTAGGTTGAGCTCAAGATCACTTGCGTGTCTGGGCTGAATGTTCTGCTGTTATGGTCTCAAGGGGTTTAGTTGCATGGAAGTTCATCTTTGTTCCATTGCCAGTTCTTTATTCTCAAAGGGAAAAGGATAGACGTGTCCTTTAACATACAATATGGCTGCCTTATGGACTGTCCTTCCCACACCAGTGAGATTTCTCTCTTTTTCTCCCTTTCAATACCAAAAGTCTGCATTATACTGTGGTTCTGGCATGCTCACAGCTCAGCGTGGGGTGTTTTTTATAGGCCTTTCTCCTGCTGTTCCTCTGTAATTATGTGGTGGCAGAAAAAAACAAAACAGCAGGTGATGAAGGGAGGGAGAGAATGGAGGGGGGGGCATGAACACGCACACACACGCACACACGCATTCACACACACGCACAGACACACACGCACACACACATGTCACACGCACGCGGTTGTCAGACTCAGTCCCACCAGCGGCCCACTGGAAAGAGAGTGACAGCGTGGGTAATAGTATCGATGTAGCTCTGGGAAATCTATGCTATCCTTCAGGGCCTGGCCATGGGAACAGCGACACAACTAATGATTCTACAGAGGGTTTGAAAACATGACTGTGACAGTATGGACAGCTCAGCTTGCACCCATAGGCCCAGCACTGTGTGTGTGTGTGTGTGTGTGTGTGTGTGTGTGTGTGTGTGTGTGTGTGTGTGTGTGTGTGTGTGTGTGTGTGTGAGGAGAGAGAGAGAGAGAGAGAGAGTATACAATGCACCTGCATTCAATTGTGATCTCTGGCATTTCATTGTCCTCCTGCTTGTTTATTTATTTTTATGGGCCTGGACACCTCTGAAAGATAATGGAGTGGATGAGAGGGTTGGATTGGACAGATGAGTCACTACAAAGGCTTACAATTTAAATCATTCATCACACAGCTCAGGAACAGCGGATGAGGACTAGTGCAATCAAAGCAGAGTTGTCAACACAGACATATCTGGGTAAAGCAATCAGAGAGAATATGTATGGTAGCACCCTCTCCATTAGTCTGTTTATTGCAGTGTTGCCCACTAAAGTGATGAGGGCTAAAGAAGAGTATCTGAAGGTCACGGGTGTTATTCAAGCAAATGAGTTACAGACATAAACATGGTTTCCAGAAACGGTTTCAAAGATTCTCAATAAGTTTCTCAATAAGTTTCTCAACAAGTTTCTTAACATGTTTCTCAATAAGCAAGTCAACAGTCATGTCATGAATGCGGTAGTAGGACTAACACAGCTGCTGTCGTATCATAGCAACCACAGACGCCACAGTTCTATTTCCACACAACATTAGTGCTAGAGCTAGCTACACTGCTGTCAACCTAATTAATCATTAACCGTTTATTTGACAAAATGGATGTTTTCCAAGAGGCAAAAACAAAACCCATTTCGATTGTATCTGTGTATAGTTACATCCCATCAAGAAGAGCAGAGTCAAAAGAAACAACCTACTTTAATTGTGAATCCAAGGTACGGTATGCTGGGGGGTTTCGATGTTGCGTAACTAGCTATCTAGACTAACAGCGGATGTGATAGAAAATCCATTAGGCCTATTCAAACCTTAGTTTCTAAGTGTCTTATGTGTCTTAATTTAAGATCATGATTAAATTCGTGTACAACCACTATAAATAGACCCTCTACAGTACAATCTGTTTACACACAGTCACAGGCCCAAGAGATCACTGCGTACGACTGCTTGTACCGGCGGGCTGAGGGCTATGATAACAAACTGCACCGGGACGACAGACAACACTTCAAAGGCAGAGGGTTGGACTTTTACAGTGAGGTATTACAGCAGTATAAATTATACAGAATGACGAATTGGCCATAACCTCCGTGCAGGTTTGCATTACCTTTATTGTACTGTAGTTCAGGTGCAGGCACTTGCTTTACATTATTCAAACTGTATTCAGTTATTGGCTCTGTTTCCAAGACATGGATTAAACCTAGTCTTTAACTAAGAGCAAAATTATATGAAGATCTCCATTGAAAAGGTTTTTAGTCTAGGACTGGGCTTAATCCATGTCGGGTAAACTTGGCCTATGTGCTTTAGAAGATCTTACTGTGCCCCGAGCAAAACATCAACATCATGCAATATACATCAGCCTTAGCTTGTGTGAGGAGGAGCCAGAACTTCAGGAGCAGGCAGGTGAGTAGGTGCATACCATGGGTGTGGGAGCTAACAGCTGTAACTAGCAGATGGATGTCAGGGTTTGCCAATGGGGAGTGTTAACACTAATTCAGGTGGACTCCTTGCCTGACGACTGGAAGTAGGCTAAGCCAGTGTAATTATACTTGTCAGAAGGAGACCAGCTAAAAGTGAGTTTCTGGGTCACTGACAGGGAAGAAGGGAGATAAACAAGCAGGCACATGCATGGCTCGGGCTTTAATTACAGGTAATTGTTACCTCTGCCTGGGTAATGCTGGGGTGAATGACAGCTCATAACTGTGAACGGGGGGTGGTGGGTGGGGTTCATCTTGATTAAATCATGAGCGAATATGAAATTGAAGACATCTATATATTCTCAGGTTTAAAGATGTAATCTAAAAAAATAAAGGTTTCATTTGGGGTGGGTGCTGACAGAAATGGAAGGATATTATCCACGCCCCCCTCCCTCATCTTCTTCCTCTTCTCTCTCTCTCTGTCTGGCTCTCAGGAATCCACCAGACCAGCGCCGGTGCGCTCCTCCTCAGAGTATGGAAGGCGTTTTCCCCCTTCCCTCTACAAACCAGGCAGACAATATGCCCGTGTGGAACTCATACGAGCAGAATTCTTCCGGAAAAATGGGATCTCTCGATCAGTTGAGGAGGGTTATGGATCAGTTGTACCCGTCTAAAACTCACCTCTTCCATGGGAAGTCCATATGTTGATTTAGTCAGTGGGATCATTCGGAGGAGAGCATGTGTTAGTCAAAGCTTACGTGCGATGGCGTGTAAAGTTAAATGTTAATGGGAGAAAGATAGGACCATTTAAAGCACTATAAATTACGTTTATTTTATTACAAAGTATATTATCTAATATTTATTTAAAAGAATGCCGAAACATGCAGGAATTGTAAATGACATTTGGCCTATATGTTTCTAACAAATACAGAACTTTGTAAAACCTTCTTCCTGTGTTGAAACTTGGAGCTATTCACAGTCCTCCACAAAAGGCACCAGGACACAGACTCATAGAACATCAATTTATATACAAATGTTTAATGGATACGAAAGGTTTAATGGCATCAAAACATTCAGATAAGTTCCCGTTGATTTCATGTTCATAAAAAGGTCCAAGTTTTCCTTGAAATCTTCTGCTTTACTCCCACGGCTTGTTGAGTGAGAAAGACACACAGCACCACGGCTATAAATATCATTCGAGTTTGGCAAAACTATCGTCCTTCTTGGCACTGGACACTCTAAGACCATAACTATTCTAATTTCCATTTTGAATAAAACGGAACAGCCTTTTGGTGCCAACAAGGCAGCAATAAACATTCTGATGTGCTCACTCACCCTGCAGATCTATACGGCTCTGCACTGCACCACTCGGGCAGCTAATGAACTCGCACAGGGCTCGACTGCATGGGTGGCCCACTGCAGACTTTAAGAGCTGCCGAGTTAACTGGCTTGAGCTATTTGGTCCTTTGCTCCTCATAGTGACACATTGCAAAGTATGAACACCACTAATAAGACTGCGGCTGGGCACTTCTGCTCTACTGTGGGGCGGGCGGGCGAGGGAGAGAGGATGCTGCTCTACCGTGGGCAGCGAGGGAGAGAGAGAGGACGCTGGATGTATACAGCAGCTGGCCGTCTGTCTCTGAAGGCTCGGATGATGCGGTGGCCTTTGAAGCCAAGACAGCCTGTCGAAGGTGGATCCGATGTACGGCCTAGCGCGTGTGCTTACATCGTCAAGTCTGTGCGCGTGTACGTGTCTGTACGTGTGTGTGAGTGTGTGTGTGTGTGAGTGTGTGTGTGTGTGTGTGTGTGTGTCCGTGCTTGGGCGTCAGCCACATGTTCAAGGCATCACAGTCCCCTGGGACAGAGACCTGGTCATCTCTGTATGAACGAAATAGGTTTTGAGCTCTCCCTTGCCCTTCACGTTGATGATGCCCCGACACGAACACATGTACCCCAGCGTCGACAAGATGCGACTCGTCTCCTCCGTTACCTGTAGGCCAAAGGAGGAAGGGTGGGAGATGTAGTTTTCTATATCACCCACTAAAAGGCAGACAAAATAGGTTTTAAGGCTCTAAGTGCATCGAAACGCTAGGGCGCCAGTGTGGGAATACTTGATAATTGCTTGAGAAAATGAAATGAGATGTCTCACACCTGGTGTGAAGGAGGAATGGGTTTGTCACGAGGAAGAGACAGAGTGACTGACATCTCGATCCTACCTGTATTTTCCCCAGTACCCCTGTGCTCTCCATCCTACTGGCTACATTCACACTGTTCCCCCAGATGTCATACTGAGGCTTCTGAGCGCCGATCACACCCGCAATCACCGGCCCATGGTTGATTCCTTACCAGGAAGAAGGAGGGAAGGTTAACTCATCGCTTCCTTTCATCTCTCACACAAATGCAGAAACACTGGGACTCCAGATCTCAGCCCATACACAGACACCCCTTCTCTCCTTACCGACTCGAAGCCTGAAATCGTTAAAGGAATGTCTGTTTATGACATCCAGCTTTCCGACCAGGGCAAACGCAAACTCCACCATGGTGCCGATGTGCATGTACTGTCTGTCGTGCTCCTGAGAAATAGAGACAGAGATCAAAAATTAATGAGGCAAAACGTGAATTCAAATTTTTGTGTGTGACCTACACATTGTGCGTCTGCGTACCTGTGTGTATTCAGGTCCTGGAGTTGCGTTCAGGCCGGTGGCGGCCATATAGGTGCTGCCGATGGTTTTGATCTTCTCCACACCGCTGAACTTGGGCTTGGACAGCAGCTGAACGCACACGGAACATCACAGGGTATGAAAAGACATGTTGTATACTCATAGAGCTAAACACAGGTCACACACACACGCCGTGGACAGGAGGATCGAACGCGCCACCTCGTCAAAGTCGGCTATGATCTCGTTGAGCAGACGGAGACACTCTAAGCCCTCCTTGTTGACGTCCGACTCGGTGTAGAACTCTTTGAAGTCGGGGATGGACGCAAACATCACACACACGGACTCGTAGGACTGATGGTACAGGTCCTGTCGAGAGAGCAAGAATGTATCCACAGGTCAATACCGTTTGGAGCTCTGCAGTTTCTTGTTCCAGGGGTTCTCGTGCTTCGTGAATACAGATCA
The DNA here is from genome assembly GCA_903064625.1 of Mallotus villosus. Taxonomy (NCBI): domain Eukaryota; kingdom Metazoa; phylum Chordata; class Actinopteri; order Osmeriformes; family Salangidae; genus Mallotus; species Mallotus villosus. Next base: position 22,640 of record CAEFZP010002980.1, read on the forward strand.
GGTCCTCGACTCTGTCCGCCGAAATACCGTTAGAACCATGATGCACTTCTACTCCCTGATTTTCTGCTGTACCTTTGACATGCACTATGCGTACGCCACTTTGGATGAAAGCGTTCTGTTGAATTAATAAAAAGTAATGTCGTGCTTTTAGCCACTGTGGTGACTTACCTCGTTCTTCCAGTTCCGTCCCAGAAAGTGTTCTGCAACATGGGCCGGGAGAACGTTCTCCAATAGAACCCTGTTAAGATTCTCCATGGTCTCAATCTCCTCGCACTCCCTCTTGAACTTGTCTCTCCAGAGGAAGTCTAACCTACAGTAATATTCATTCTGTTAAAGGAGGACAAAGTAAAAAAGATACCTTTGTCATTTGAACCCTGCAGTGGACCCTGGAAAAGGACTGAGTAGTGGTTTTAAGCAAAGCTGGAAAGCCAAAACGCCTGAACAGTTCAGTTTGATGATTCATTAGTAAATGACGACATTTCTTTGTTATATCAAGCACCGTGCAAGTAAATTAAAATGGGATTAACTGTAATGCTTTTGAATTAATTCCGGCACAATCAAAGCTCTATGGAATGGCGAAAGCACACTTCTCCATACTGTAGGTCATGAAGTTGGTTTTGTTTTCCTTTGGAAAGTCATCGCTTTCCTCAGGCTGAATCCTGTCTGCTCTCCCTCCACCTTATATTCCCAGAAATGGGACAATTATTCCTCATATGATCTCACAGCCTTCGCTCTTCATGTCCTTAGGATTGAAGGCTCTAAACATCTTGAGCTAAACCAAACTGACTTGACCCCATGAAGAGTGTTTGGTATTCATGGGAAAATCTACTTCCTAATAAGAAGACAACAGAAAATCACAATGCACTTCGCTCACATAGCTCTAGGAAATGGTAAGCAGGCGGCCTGTTTTGCATAAAAGATAGGCTGGTTGTTCATTGGTTATTCATGCCTGGGGAGATTCTAAACACATCTAAATATGTCAGCAACACTCATCTATGGAGGTCAAAGCACCACAGGGGTTGGTGTGTGTATGTGCGCGTTAGGTTGAATATAGCTAGATTCGACTGCACTCTATAGATCACACTACCTCTGTGTCAGAGCTCCTGGCAACATGTGGGCTAGTGCCTGTGTGTGTGTGTGTGTGTGTGGGGTGTGTGTGTGTGTGTGTGTGTGTGTGTGTGTGTGTGTGTGTGTGTGTGGGTGAGAGTGTGTGTCTGCATCTGTGTCTGTGTGTGTGTGGGTGAGAGTGTGTGTCTGCGTGTGTGTGTTTCACGCGTCGCCCATCAGTGTGTATATTGTGCTCATGGCGATCTTTCTGTGTCCAGTGGGATATTGATGCTGTGGTCCCCGAGCCTACGGAGACTGAAGGACCTGTTCTGGACTGATGAAGCAGACCTAGTCAGAGCGGTCAGCGCAGGTTTTTCCTGACCATTAACGAGAGCTTTCGGATGCTGTGATTTCCTATCATTTCGCGAGGGAAAAGTGGTTGGTAAAACGTTCAAATATTTAAGCCAAACCAATCGTAGAAACACCTGCCGTTTGGAAAGTACACTCACCAGGGATTAATTACCTCAGAGTGTTGGCTCACATACTGCTACCAGACGCCTCTTACTACACTGACCTGCTCCATCTCAACACACCCAATTAGGAGGCAGAGAAAATGGTTTACTGCATAGCTGGTTCACTTATAATAAACAGCACTACAGTCATACTTCCCTTCATAGAGCCAGGAATATCTGCAACAAAGTATAACTTTTTTAATGAGTTGCTTGTCGATGATAAAAGATTCATACTTTTCCACAAACTCTTGGAACCCTACAAAATCTGCAGCTCCAAACCACTCCACAAACATAACAACCTCCCCCCACCCCTGCCGACACACACACACCTGGTGTGTCACCTGATAATGGTGACCCAGTATTCTGACACTGGGTCTGCTCTCACGTCCGAGGGGACCCCGATCCTGTCCTGCACATCTGCTTCTGGACAGGCTTGATGGATGATACCCAGAAGAGATGCTCTCTCTCTCTGACTCTCTCTCTCTATCTCTCTCTCTCTCTCTCTCTCTGTCTCTCTGTCTCTCTCTCTCTCTCTCTCTCTCTCTGTCTCTCTCTCTCTCTCTCTCTCTCTCTCTCTCTCTGTCTCTCTCTCTCTCTCTCTCCTCTTTCTCTGTCTCTCTGTCTCTCTGTCTCTCTGTCTCTCTGTCTCTCTGTCTCTCTGTCTCTCTGTCTCTCTGTCTCTCTTCTCTCTGTCTCTGTCTCTGTCTCTGTCTCTCTCTCTCTCTCCTCTGTCTCTCTGTCTCTCTGTCTCTCTGTCTCTCTGTCTCTCTGTCTCTCTGTCTCTCGGTCTCTCGGTCTCTCGGTCTCTCGGTCTCTGTCTCTCTCTCTCTCTCTCTCTCCTATTTCTCTGTCTCTCTGTCTCTCTTTTCCCCCACCCCCCTCTGCCCCTCTTAACTTCTTTCGTTCTGTTTCTCTGTCCTCCATGTGTATCTGTGTCAGTGGACGTTGGGTTCACTCTAAGTAGGCCTGTTTGGCCAGATGGAGAGTGGGAGTAGAGTGGGGAGAACAGCAGTATGAGTGGCCTGGTTGGTCTAGCTGCTCAGCTGGAGGGAGGCATGGGAGGGCTACATGCATTAAACATCATGATGCGTCTGGTAAAAGTATGCTAGGCGTTGGAATGTCGAAGCTGATGGAACCTAGATGGAGTTGTCAGCAGCACTTACAACATAGTGACGTGATGTGTGTCTGGGTGTGTGTGTGTGTCTGGGTGTGTGTGTGTCTGGGTGTGTGTCTGGGTGTGTGTCCCTGTGTTTATGCATGTGTGTGTTGCGACAGGTAAACCAGCAGCTGCTTTAAAGTGAGGTACCAGGTGACATGGTAGTAGAAGAGAGGATGAGGACAAGCTGCGTTGTTTCAACCGCAGTGTCACCGAGAGTGATCCAGCCACTGACCCAGCGGCTGGGCCGCACACAAACGACCACAGAAAGAAGCGAACAAAATGACCCAATAGACTCAATAACCCAGCGTTCTTTGGTGTACGTGTTTCTAACGTGGAGGAGACTAACCTGTCTGGCTAACACCAGGAGAGTGATGAAGAAGATAAAGAGAGACACAGAACCCATGGTCTTCAGGTCCTTCAGAACCCCGGGCCTAGGAGAGAGAGAAAGAAAGAGAGAAAGAAAAAGTCAATCAGCTCTGTCCCCAGCTGTGGGACTCTCAGAAGATGGAAGAACCTCATCAGTATGGAGCAAAAGTGTCCAGACTGTTGGTTCTCACCATCTGTCACTCACATCTGAAAAATCAATTCTACTCTATCAACACCAAGCTCAATATCTCTGTCTGCCAATCATAATCCTTATAACAATTACCCCGGCAACCAAGAGCTCCATACCAGAAACTTGATTGACGGCTAGAAGGAATATTGCTTCCACAGTCAGACATTTCTCTAAAGACTATGCCCCACGGTCTATCATTTCATTCATGAAGGAATAGAGACACATTTCGTATGTTTGAGTGGTGTGTGTGTGTGCGTGCGTACCTATCGAGAGACTGTGTTCGGTACAGTGCAGTACTGTATCCATCCAGCAGGGGGGCATGCGTCTGGAGGATTATGACATTGTAGATCACCACGGCAACAAGCATAACCACCATCTTCAGCTCGTAGTTTATCCTTAGAAACACGGAGCATGACACCAAGCCCAGGATGCAACAGTAGATGAAATACTGAGAGAAAGAGAGGGAGAAAAAGAGAAAGGGTGATTCACCTCCGAACAGACGCTGACCTATGCAAACGACAAATGAACAGTGGCCCATATACAGGGCTATAGGGCATCATTAAACTTCAGGCGAAGCATCCAAAGGTGAAGGCATACGCAGAAAGGCTCTGTGCTCCAATCTGTTGACCATGCATCACTTTATGTATGCACTGGTGAGCCGTAACATCAGTTCCGCCAGCTGAACGCTGCTGAAAAACATCCCACACAGCAGCATATACGTATCGCCCAGTGAAAGCTACACGTCTGCATCTGCTGAGTTTAACATCTTGTAAAAAAAAGAAAACAGGCATCAGACCTGACCATTAGGAGCGTGGCGGTAAGACACTGAGGTAAACACTAATGGGCTCTAGACTCTTAGGCGACGGTGATGAGGAAAGCGAGGCCGAGGTGAGCCATAGTGAAGGGAGCTGACGAGAAAAAGGACAAAGGCGCTGACAGAACGAGAAGGAACACTTCAGACATTGACATCTTCATACGTGGTATGATAACGATGAGATATGAATGTTTTTATTCCAACCAGACAGGCAGCCGAGTGTCCAGCTGTCTGGGCTTCGAGGCACATGATAAAACCGATTTTCGCTTCTTTTATATACGGTATCAATTGGAGGACAGACGTGTTTTTGTTTTCGACACAGAGACCATACTGTTCCAGATGTGTGATGAATCCATTGGGAATTAATATTGCGTGGGTGCTTGTCGTGCGAGACTGCAGAAAGATTGCCGTGACTGTTTTGTCAGATTAAAAACAAGTCTAAGGAAACACAGAACCCCGGTGAATGGATGTCCCGCTGTATCCAGCGTAGCGATATTCATATTCCACACCTCTCTGCAGCCCTTGTCACATCTCAAACTTTGTGCGTGTCATTGGAAAAGTATTGTGACATTAAACTGGGCCTGTTCATGCACTGGAAGCTCTGACTCAGTTGTGCCTAAAAACAATTCAAAGAACACATCCAAACAATCCTAGACCGAGTTGGTAACAGAGGATCTGGACGAGCAGCATGGATGCCCTTCCTTCTCAGCGGAGGAGCAGATGTCTGTGCACAACGCGGGCCACCAGAGACACAATGCAAACATTGCTAAGGCTGCTTTGATTGGATTCTGTCCGGGGAGACTTCCAAGGGTGTCAGTGTCGCGATGACAGATTCACACCAGCACTGCATCAGTGTTGGCATGGGGTCAGCAGACGTTATTTCACTCACACATCAGACTGTAACTAACTGGCAATCAAATCCAACCGGTGCCAGCAGCCGTCCACTCAAACGGATGAAACGACTCTTGTAAATTCATTAGGAGTTATATGGAAAGTAAAATGATACGAGACTCGGTGATTGACCTCAAATAACAGAAACCCACACGGACATTGTCTTGTTGTTTTTTGCGCTCTGGGGTCTTGGTGTCCGGGGGGTCCAGGTTATGCAACATAACGGGTACAGTTTACCCACCATCTGAATCACAATGTTGCAGCAACCTACTGGCAATGTTGCTACAACGCTGGGAGTCAGCTGGGGAGTTGACTTACCCGGGTATGTCACATAATCTGCTTTCTGTGATACGCCCCTGGTGTCCTGGTGTAGCCTACTCACAGGTAGGTAGAACTTGTCCCCGTCGTGGAGAGTGGCAGGGCTGTAGGAGCTGAGCACACTGTCGTTGGATATGTTCACTGGTGGTGGGGTGGTCAGGATGTCGTCTTCGAGGAAAAACTGATTTGAAAAGAGAAGGTGCAAATGTCATCTTTTTCACACACACGCACACACACACACGCACACACACACACACACACACACACACACACACACACACACACACACACACACACACACCACACACACACACACACACACACACCACACACACACACACACACACACACACACACACACACACACACACACTTCACCTATAAGCTATACATTCCAAAAGGTTTATCATGGTTTCCGAGGAATAGTTCTGGAAACAATATCACAGGGGTTAAGGGTATGGGCAGAAGTTGCTCTGCTACAGTAAATATCAGTCACACCAGTCCGGGAGATGTTTGCTCACCATATTGAAGACAGCCATAACCAGTATGAGGGCAGTGGTTGTCATGGTGAGGACCAATCGCAGCCAGGGTTTGTTGGCGATGATGATGCGTGAGGAAGTGGGGAGCCAGGGAACAGAGCAGGAGGATCCCTTACCTCCCTGCTAAGAGAGAGAGAGAGAGAGAGAGAGAGAGAGAGAGAGAGAGAGGAGAGAGAGAGAGGAGAGAGAGAGAGAGAGAGAGAGGAAGAGGGCGAGGGAGAGAGAGAGAGAGGGGAAGAGAGTGTTGAGAAAGACACACAAGAAATGACCCAGTGAGGTAGATAGATAGAGAAATAGAGTAAAACAGAAAACCCAAGCTGGCATTTCAAGTACGTAATGTCAAGCACTTGTGCGGTTACCGAATTCAATCATAGCAATTAAGCTTGCCCTTTTGAATACACATTGTTGACAGTCAAACCACAAAACTGCACCAAGGTTGTATAGAGCATCAGAGGTTGATGAGGAGCTTCCATGTTGTGCTAACAACTCCCTGGGAAGCGTCCTTCAAGCTCAGTGCTCTGCCATCTGGTCGCCTCGCAGCCAATAGGCCAATAGGCTTCAGACGCACCACCATGTCACTCAGCACAACGCTTCCCCTCTCTTTCATCCCCATCTTCACACGATTATATTTCTAATGACTACATTTCCCAAGCTACGGGTATGGGCTCATTAACAATGGAATAGGCTGAGCCTTGGAGTTTTGAAAGTGCCCCCCTCCACACACACACACACACACATACCGTACAGAACACACACACAGAAACACACATTTACATAGAAACGATTAAAGGGGTGATTAAAGTCAATGCTGATGGGATAAATGCTCATATTCCAGTGCTGGTATGATTTGAAGGAGTATCTATACCCTGCTGAGACAGGTGTGACTGCAATTCCACTGTAATTAAGCATGGCCTTGTCACCATGAAGTCTTCATCTGTTATTCTCACGCTGTCTTTCAGTCTCTCTCTCTCACTCTCTCTCTCTCTCTCTCTCTCTCTCTCTCTCTCTCTCTCTCTCTCTCTCTCTCGTTTGCTCTCCTTTTCTTTCCTTCCCTGGTTCTCTGCTTCTGTGTTTGTCTCTGTCTCTTTCACTCTAGGGCTCTCTTTTTCTCTCTCTTCTATGTCTGTTTCCGTCAAGCCAACACAATGAACATGGTTTCTGGGTCAGTGAGTGACACACCCAAAGTCATTACTGACAAGCAAATTAATTAGAAGTGATCCACTCTCAAGGATACACGTCCTCGCCAGGGACGAGAGAGGGGAGGGGTCTGGTGCGAGAGTCAAAGATTACAGACCCAAACAAGAAACACAGGTAATCATCTGAGAGACGGGGAGGGGGAGGCGAGAGTCGAGAGAAGGAGAGAGAGGAGGGGCCGCGGTGAGAGGCGACTCGTCATGTCCTTGGGGGGACTACCGTTTCTTTCCAAGGGCCATCAGGCTTCTGAATGAACATTGATATGGACATTGATACACTGTCGACACTCACACTAGTCACTTTACATGCTGTCACTTCAGCTACTGGTTGCACTTTCAGCTGCTAGCTGCACAGCAATATTGCACTACGGTAATTGTACTCTACTTGTCTCTAGGTTAGTATAGCTATAAGGTTAGTATAGGATATTATGTGTATTATTGGTTTAGTATACTGTATTGTTTATTATTTTGTATATTTAGGAGGTTTATTGTATTATATGTTAGCTTTTCAAAGGTGTAACCATGAGTACTTATATATTATGTTATGCCAGGTTGCTTTGCGTTGTCTTGTCCAAAGAACTTCAATGCCCAGTCTGACCCTGTGTTGTTCTGTGCATCTGACAATAAAAGACTTGAACTTGAGAACAGCCTCCCTCAGTCTGCTTAAGTGCTTTCCCAGTCTGAATGAAGACACTCACAATGGGGCTCTGGGTAAAGGAGGTTTAGACAAGGACAAGCTGGAGCAGACCATTCGCTCTGGCCCCTTTCAGCGGGGCATGCTCTGTTCCAGGGACACTGAACTCCACTTGGAGATGTGCTTCCTGCATGACACCAATCCTTAGCGATCCTGACCATGGTAACCGCGGTAACAGCGGTAACCGTGGTAACGATGGTAACTCACCAAGATATGACCAGAGAAGCAGATGACCAGAATCAGAGCCAGGAGAAGAAAAGCCATCCCAAAGGAGATCCCCAGCACTGCCGTCCTGCAACACACACACACACACACACGTGAACACGCACACACATGAACACGCACACACACACACATACATACATACTCCTGAATCAGCCCTCTCAAAGCGGTAATGGCAAGATATACTCCTTCTGGAACTATCCATGGACAGCTTTGAGGAAGCACTCATCGGATGATAAGGAGTTTGGGCTGAAGTTTATGCTTTCAGCGAAAAACTTTTCAAAGCCCCCCCGGCATTGATTTAAGCGTGTCGTAAAAGCGGTGATGTCATGTCTAAATGGGGGGGGGGACATTGGGGAGAGGTTTGTAAGAAAATCAATGGGGCTTTCAGACAAGGGCAGATTCGTTTGGCTCTTCTCAACGCTACATTAGCGAGACCCGTGGATCCATCCTGTCCATGTAACAGCCACGGCCTGGTCTCAGACCCTCAGACACAAAGTGTCTCTGGATCGTTACAGACATTCTTTTTCTGCTCGTCTGTATTCACCTTCTGTAGCTCGGCCCCTGCATTTTTCATGTTTTCAATCTCTCTCTTGTTTTCCTCACGCTGATCGTTTCCCCCCCCCACCCCATATCGATGTGAGATTCAATCGATAGGCCATTTTCCAGGTGAGCACACTGGCTGTGCTCGCTTATTAGCTAACAGGCTTACTTGGGCAGAACCAGGATTTGGACCATGAAGATGCAGCAGAAGATCAAACAGGCGCAGGTGATGTAGTACTTGAAGGCGGGGAGAGTGGTGGCTCGGTACTGCGGACACAAACACCAACCGGGTCAAACACAAACAACTGGCCACCAAAAGATTCCTGGCTGACTGTTTTAAGAACCCAGGATGGGACGTTTGTGTGTCGATGAATGTGGATGATGGGCTAATTCCTCTCGGTCTCGCGTTGATTATGTGTCATGGTTGTCCTCTCGGTCTCGTGTTGATGACGCGTCATGATTTCCCCTGTCGGGAGCACCGTGCTGACGTGTGACTCAGCATCCTACACACCTCTTTCTCTAAGGCCTTGTTGTGAAAGAAGAGGGAGATTCTCTGGATGTCCTCCGACTTGAGCCACTGCCTGGGGAGGAACACACACACACAGTCACAGGGAAGGATGTGACACGTTCCAAGACAGGAAGTGAGGTGTGTCAGTGTGTGTGTGTGAGGTGGTGTGTCAGTGTGTGTGTGTGTTTGTGAGGTGGTGTGTGAGTGTGTGCGTGGGGGTGGTGTGTCAGTGTGTGTGTGTGTTCGTGGGGGTGGTGTGTGACTGTGTGTTTGTGAGGTGGTGTGTGAGTGTGTGTTTGTTTGTGGTGTGGGTGAGTGAGTGTGTGTGTGTTCGTGGGGTGGTGTGTGAGTGTGTGTGTGTGTTGTGGGGTGGTGGGGTGTGTGTGGTGGTGTGTGTGGTGTGTGGGGTGGTGTGTGAGTGTGTGTGTGGGGTGTGTGGTGGTGGGTGTGTGGGTCGTGTGTTGTGTGGGGGGTGGTGTGTGAGTGTGTGTGTGTGGGGTAGTGTGTGAGTGTGTGTTTGTGGGGTGGTGTGTGAGTGTGTGTGTGTGTGGGTGGTGTGTGTGAGTGTGTTGTGGGGTGGTGTGTCAGTGTGTGTGTGTTCGTGGGGTGGTGTGTGAGTGTGCGTGTGTTCTGGGTGGTGTGTGAGTGTGTGTGTGTTCGTGGGGTGGGCAGTACTGACTTTTGGGAGTTGATACCGTCTATGGTTCGGATCATCCTCTCATTCAGCTCCTCTTCAAACCTCCTCCTCTGAGATTTGGTCCTGGATACACACACACACACACACGTTCTTATTAACATCCTGACGCGTGAACCTGACAACTGTCAGTACATAGATCACGATTCACTACAAATATAATGGTCTGTCTGTCTGTCTATCCAGGCCATGGACGATGTGTCCAAGCACACAGGAGGGTGTTCCCGCCCTGTTTCCGGAGGGGCTGTCCTCCTTCAGGTATTAGTTCTGACGTCTCTGCAGCCGGGACTAACCTCATTCAGCTTGTCACTCAGCAAACAGTTCTATCAGGAGCGATTAGATTAGCGGCGGAGCGAAGACCTACATGATGGGAGCCCTCCAGGAATGTGTTAGGGGCGGTACCAGAGACAGCACCACGTGTATGTGTAGATCTTTGGCTCCTCACCTCTCTCTTCTCTGGTAGTGGCACTGGCCCATCGGAACATCCTGAGGACGAACAAGAGAGTGACAGAAGGCCACAATGTCGACAGACCTCGCATTGTGTATTCCCCCCCAAAAAGAAATGAACATCCAGCCAACATCTGCTGTCAACCACAAGCGCACTCCAAGAATATTCTCAATTTGGTTTCAGCAAGAAGATAGAAACAGGGGGTGTTTGAAGCAACAAGGAATTCTATTTTTTGTGCTCCCGCCTGTTCTCTGTGCCTCCCCTCCCTTGTCCAGCAGTGGTTTAGCGTTGTTCATTTCCAGTGTGTGTGTGTGTGTGTGTGTGTGTGTGTGTGTGTGTGTGTGTGTTGGCCATGTATTCCTCCCTGGAGCTCACACCCACCGTGGTGTTGATCTTGCCGTTGTCGGTGGTCATGCTGTCGCGATGGTGGAGGTTGGCGAAGGGCTTGGCCGCGCCCCATGACTCCAGGTAGCGGGTCATCCTGACCGACGCCCTCATCTTCCCCCCGTCCAGGGAGGGGCGGGAGCGCACACCCCAGGTGGGGGCTGTGCCTGTCAGTCTGGTGGAGAGAGGAGGGTGAGGAGGGGCAGGTGTGTGTGTGTGACAGGTGTGTGTGTTTTTTTTTGGGGTGACTTTCATTTATTCATTCAGCAGACGCTTTTACATTTATTCATTTAGCAGACGCTTTTACATTTATTCATTTAGCAGACTTTCATCTCCTTCACTTTAATGAGTGACGTCTTAATTAATATAAATAATCCAAATCTAGATTGTGTAGATGATATGAAGTGAAATAAAGGGCAGGAGAAGGTCGTGAGTGTCGAGTTGTGAGTGTGCCTGGCCGGGTTGTGATGGTGTGTGTTTTGGGGGGTGTCTTGTCGTGTCTCACCTTGGGGTTGATGACCAGGTAGGTGACCACGCCGTGCTCCTTCAGGTAGGAGTCTCTGCTCTGTCCGTCTCCTGGTTCCACCTTGTACGAGCCGTCCAGATGCTCCAGCGTCTCTGAGGAGATGTGAACACGCCTGGGAGGGGAGGAGGGGGAGGAGGGGAGGAGGAGGGAGGGAGGAGGGAGGGAGGAGGAGGGGAGGGGAGGGGAAATGAGAAGAGGAGAGAATGACATTTGGATGAATCACGACAAAACTGTATACACCACAATGTACAGTTAGCAACAAACTGCTAGTTACCCTGGCACACCCCCTGCCTCCATGTGATTGGCCAAAGTGACGTCATGTGACCAGACATCATACTGCCACTTCCGGAGGCCAATGACACCGCACAGGACATTCCCAGAATGCACCCCCACACGCATGTTGATGTCCACGACAGTAGCATCTCGTACCTTCCTAGAATGAGAAAAGACAGAACTCTGTACAAACTTCTGTACGACTTCATTCAGGGTCAACATACCACAATATGTCAAATATGTTTATGTATGTTTGTGCATGTGTGTGTGTACAGCATCTGCGTCAATATGTGTGTGTGTGTGTGGCAACCTGAGAGCGGAGTGGGGTGTCAGGACCATGGACAGCGGCCCTTTAAACGCTTCCGAGGGAGCTGACGGGAGACAGAGCTGTGTCCCGTCAGCTGGCTGGGAAGACAGCAGGGAGAGAGAGGACCAGCTCCCACACAGAGACAGAGAGGAGCTTGATTAATTTTGTTCTATTACTTCTTTTTTTTTGCTCACCCTGGTATTGCTCTGCGGTTGCCACAGTGTATCTGTGTGTGTGTGTGAGCCTCTATTTAATTTGATTTTCAGAGCTTGTTCAATCGGCTTTCTGGCACACCCGATCCGATTATCTTATCATCTCAATTTCACATTGTGCTTGCTCAGAAGCCTACACACAGCGACTGTGGGGGAATCTGTTTTGCTGACGTGTGTGTATGTGTCTGTGTGTGTGTGTGACAGAGAAGAGGGATGGTGTTTTACTTGATGGCCTCACACATATCCAGACCCATCTTTACACAGTTCCTTGCGTGGTGAGGCAGCGACTCTGGCAGGCCCGAAACACAGTAGTAACAATCCCCCAGGATCTTAATACGCATACACTCATTCTCCTGGAGAGAGAGAGGGAGAAACAGACAGAAAAAGGGAGGGAGAGAGAGGGATAGGAGTAAGGGAGAGAGAGAGAGCGCGAGGGAGAGCGAGAAAGAAAAAGAATGGGGGAGGGAGAGAGGGAGAGAGATGAAACCCTGGGACTAACTTTCAAAGTTTGCAACGCTGAGAGGTGTTGTTGTCGTATCTCAGATGATTTCACACTCCCACACTCTGCTACGATTAACCAATCAACTCTCTCTCCTCTCTCTCTCTCTCTCTCTCCTCTCTTTCTCAAACACACACAAACATACGCAAACAAACACAAACACACACAAACACACGCACGCAGTGTAACAACACACCCACAGACGTGAGTGCGCCTGTGGCTCGGCTGAAAGCTGGTTTATATATGTGTATGGCTGGACCACCTCTATGGATGGATGGCTTGTTCTAAATGTGCTGCTTCCCATGGGACTGTAGGGCCCAGAGATAAGAGAATATGACTCAGCCATCCAGCTCTGCTGCACTCTCACATCCGAGAAGCTGGATGGCTCACAGCCCACGTCAGAGAGAGGTTTGGGGTATGTGTGTGTGTGTGTGTTGGTGTGTGCACACGTGTGTGTGTGTGTGTGTGTACATGTCGTGCGAGTGGGCTTGCTACTGCATGAATACGATTACCTTGGCGATTTGGTCAAACTTGCCGAAGAGTTCGTTGAGCATGTGGACCAGTTCACCTGGGGAGCAGTCGCTAGCCAGCCTGGTGAAGCCGACGATGTCTGCATACAAGATACTGATACACACACACACACACACACACACACACACACACATACACAAAACAAGTCAGTGGCAGTTTAAGTGGTCTGATGTCAAGCAGTGAAATATTATCAGTTCCAACTGAAACATATTTTCATTGCCTCAAGCAACAATTTGTTGAAGGGTGTGATCGTCTTCTGAACATTTTGGGTCGTGATTCCCAGTTTTTTGGGTCTGGTGTGTACATGCATGTAATCCAGCTTTACTGCAGAAGTCAACCATGTCATAGTGCTAGGGGCTCAGCTCTCGACCGAAGACAAAACTAACCCTGTACGAAATGAACACGAGAAGAGAGAGAGGGAGGGTGGGTGGGTGGGGGAGAGGAGAGCGAGAGAGAGAGAGAGAGAGAGAGAGAGAGAGAGAGAGAGAGAGAGAGAGGAGAGAGAAAGAGAGAGAGAGGGGGCCGGGAGAGAAGGAGAGAGTTCTAGCCACACGGCGGAAAACAAAGGACCACATTTCATCCTCCTCAAATCCCTCTGGATTAAGCTGCTCTCCTCCACCACACAGACAAGGACCTCGAAAAAAAGACATCATCACCACAGGGGTCAGCGAGACATTTCCTACAGTGGAAGCCCACACTCAGCAAGACACACACTCCGATACCCACCCACGCATAACCCCTCCAGCCGCCGCCCCATAGACACACACACACACACACACACACTACAATCTATGACATTGTTTCCTGTGTTAGTCATGGGGGAAATGGGGGGAAGTGGCTCCCTTGAGAGGATTCTTGTCTTACACTTGTCTTTCGCCAGAGAACCCCTGACTACCTGGATCTGAGCTGTCCTCCACTCACACCGGTCAAATCATCTCAAAGCACACTACAAGCTGATTGAAGTCACCGGATGAAAATCCCACGCGTAACAGGAAAGGAGGAGAGCCAGCGGAAGGACAAGGGCAACGGGGTAGAGAGAGAAGCCAGAGGGAAACGGGAGGACGAGATACAAGCACAACGCTGAGTGTGTCTGTTGAGACGGAGAGAGGAGGAGAGGGGGGAAGGAAATGAGAGGAGGGGAAGGGATGGAAGGGGAAGGGAAGGGGAGGAGACAGGACAGGACAGAAGAGAAGAGGAGGGGAGGGGCGGGCGGGCGGGTATACCTGACATTGGTGTGACGTTGCACATACAGGTTGTGAAAGTTGTTGGTATTCTCCACTCTGCCAAAATTGGGCCCCTGTAGTCTCTGAATAATCTCTGCCTTCATCACCCTGGCGATGTGGGCCGGCAACAGGGACAGCAATAACCTTTCCTGGAGTTTAATGGAACCAGACAAACAGAGAGAAAGAAACAGAGGCAGGAAGAATCAAGAATTACCTTCTGAAGTAGACAAAGAGGGCGGGATAGAGGGGAGGGAGAGATGGAGGGAGAGCGATAACAAGGACCACAGTAAACGATTCAAGTAATAGGAGCTGTCCATTTTGTTGGCTTAGGGCTCTGTTGAGCTAAATTCAGTCTGTGCAGTTTGGGGCTCTCTGTGTGTGTGTGTGTGTGTGTGTGTGTGTGTGCGAGTGTGTGTGTGCCTCAGGGGCTGTGAGTCATAAGCGTGTTTCTCAGTGGAGAGGGTCATTATATCCTTCACACAGCATAGGCTCATTTCCTAAAACACAGCGCCAAATTAACTTATGCTGGACAAGGGAGGAGGGGGCGGGGGGGGCGGGGGGGGCGGCGCAGAGAGCTGGGGGGGTGATAAACTAAAAATAGAATTCCCTTGTTAAAGAACCCGTGGTTCTATTATGTGTTGAAACAATATTGGAAATATTCCGTGAGTGTGCTTGAGGATAATAGCTGCTGATGGCTGTGATGGTCATTTATTTGTATTAGCCCTCTTCAGTTAATGAACTCAAGAGCGGCACTATGCAAGTGTGAGACCCAAGTGCACACACACACACACACACACACACACACACACACACACACACACACACACACACACACACACACACGTCCACACACCCTCACAAGCACTCCTCCACACATGGGCACGCACGCACTCCCGCACCCTCGATCACACAGGTGTGACTCGTTTCACAGTGGCTAATCGCTGTGCAGCAGAAGCCTGTAATATTTATACATCAGTTCTGTGTCATTTGCCTGGGCAGGGTACATATTTATGCCAGCGCAGAGATGATGTGAATGCGAGCCCCTGTTCATTACAGCATTATCAGGTGACACACTCCTTCCTATAAACTCCGGCTCAGATGAGGCTGGGAAGGGAAAGATCTGGAAAGGTGTTAAACTCCTCAGTTTTACTGGGAGGGTGGGAGGGAGCGGGGAGTCACGGGAGTCCGAATCAAATACACCCCATCAAACTAATTGATTTCTATTAGCAGCTCAGGAACAACTCACAGCTTGCAGTCTGATTAAAAAGGCTCTTTAAGGTGTGAACAGAGATAGCAGTGCGAAGCCGGAGAGATAACTGTTGTCATTAGCTCAACAATGATGAGTTTGCATTCAATCGATTCCCGATAGTGGGATTGGAAGGGTGGAGCGCATCAGGGCACATTGAGGAGAATTTCTACCTGAGATCAATGTTCCTGTTTCGACTGAATGACTTTGGCTGCTAAACGCTGTTCCCTGTTTGCTGCTTGACATACATAATTGGTCGTGGTGGGATAAATGCCGGGCTGATTCACAATTGCTGCAATCAAGCCTTTTAGTCTCACACAATAGGAAGCACACACAAACACACACAGAGAGACACACACGCGCACACAAACAAGCACACACGCAGGCCTTCCTCACACACACACACACACACACGCACAGATGTGCAGGAGCACACATAAACATGCACACACCCCCCCCCCACACACACGCACACACGCACACATGCGCACACACACACACAGGGGAGGTTAATCGTCGGTCATGAATCAGGTTGAAAACAGGAAGCCGCCGAAACCCTTTTCATCTCTATTATGAAGACAGTGGGCGAGGGCAAGTGTGTGCGTGGTGCTGCTACTCTGTGTGTGTGTGTGTGTGCTTCTGTGTGAGTGTGTGTGTGTACCTGTTGGTGTTTTTCAAACTCCAGCTTGATGGGGGATTTAATGCAGTTGCAGGTGTCCTGGTAGGTCTGTTTCAGTGCCAGGTCACTCAGGTGTTTGTGATAGGCTCCAGCCAGGTTTCCACAGGTGAAGATGATGACGTTTGCCAAGATCTGCCTCAAACACACACACACACACACACACACACACACAGAGGCAAGAACGCACAAACATAGCATTCTGGTGAGGTGATGACGCATGTCAAGGGATACATCTCACTCTGGGCCAGCGTCACGACTCAATGCCACGTTATTATGCCATAAAGCCATCCAGAATACACACTGGCCACATTGCTTTTCCATCTGAAACCAGCGCTAAGTCAACAGCACACTCTCGGGGTTGTGGCCATGCATGTAAAGAGTATGTTTGCTCGACATAGCCAAGGGCAACGGGATAAATGAAATACAGTTTATTGTTAGAAACGGCGGGTGCTTTTCCAGTCGAGCGCACGGTGCTTGTGTTTGTGTGTGGCCGAACACATGCGCGTGAGAGTTGGCGATGAGCACGTTTATCTTCAGCGGGCCTTCATCTCATGGGAGGGTGGGTTCATATCAGACTGGGTTGGTTTGGGCCGTCTGTGAAGTGAATCTTCCCATTAACCCAATAAACTCCCATCAAACACAACAGCCAGTGTTGCTGCACCATCACATGGGAGTGACTGGCGGGTCTTTGACGTCTGTTCATTACCGCAGCTGTGCGGGTCTATTTTGGGGGCCACTCACATTCACAGAGGGGGCTCAGAAACTGAGCCCGTTCATCCGAACAAGTAGTTCTGGGACGAATATGGGAGTCGGTGACTCGCGCACGTTTTCACACGCGGTCGTCCTGCGCTAACGACCACAGCTGTGTAAGCGTGTGTGCTTGTGGAAATGTGTGGGTGTATGGTTTGATTGTTTTTATCCGAGTGCCCTGTAGTGTGTGTGTGGGTGTCTTTTTATTGTATTTTTTTTGGACCTGAGGGTTCCAGAGTGTTTATGTGTTTGGTTGTCCTCCAGAGTGTGTGTGTGTGTGTGTGTGTGTGTGTGTGTGTGTGTGTGTGTGTGGTCTCTCACCTGCCACACTAGGGGTTCCAGTTGCTCAGTGGAGGAGGAGAGGCACACGCTGAGGGTGAGGGTGTGTGAGGAGCAGGTGATGACGCTGGCGATGATCGCTCCTCTCATGGAGAAGGGCAGCATGGTGTACACCACAAACACGATGAACAGGAAGAAGGACACCTACGCGGCAGGAAACAGGAAGTCAAACCACGTCACGTGTTCACCTTTGCGCCCGGTCACAGGGCTCTGTATCTTTCTTTGATCCCGTCCGTGAGGACTGGAGCTCGGTTGTGTTTTCTGGAGTTCTGATGTCTGAGTTGTCGGACCTGGTGTGATTGTTCATTCACTTGTTGCACTGTGCTGTTAGATAAACAGTTAACTGACTTCTGGGAGGACCCCGATGACGAGAAGCCAGGAAATAAAATGACAGATGAGGGAGAGGAAGGGAGCTGGGGTGGGGGTGGGGGGGGGGTTCAGGTTGAGGCGAACACTGACAAACCCAACAGAAACCTGTGACCCCGGCACATTCCGGCCTCACTGGCCACGACGAGCACCGTGATAACAGGAAGTGAAGACCCACCGCTGGACAGGGATAAAGGAAGTGGAAAGGAAGGGGGAGGTGGCTCCGGAGAAGGAGAAAGGCATCTACGCACGCACGACCATTCACCACCACACGCACCACGCGGCCGTGCACTCCTCCTGAGACAGGGACGGGGACACGGGCTGCGGGAGGGACTGTTCCTTTAAGAGTCCATTCTTTTAAGAATATGAGTGTTGCTAGGGAAACAGCCTAGTTTGAAGCGGCAGGAAAGCTGGTGCCAGAAGGAGATGTGAGTTCACATGCTAACAAAAGTGTTTTGCTAATGACCGTGTTCCCACCAACCTCCCGAGTTTCAAATTAGATTCTCCAAATCCACTCTTCCCCTTGCTCACATGACTCACACATGTCAGGTGTTCCAGACCAGGCCAGTTTGGAAGAAACACCGGATTGAAAATGGAGAGAAAAACACCAGTACTACTCTATACACTTAGAGGCAATGCAGTATACGTGTGGATGTGTGTGCACATTTGTGTGTCTGTCTGTCTGTCTGTCTGTCTGTGTGAGTGTGTGCGTGTGTATGCAACATTGTGTGTGCTGCGTGTCTGTCGGTGTGCATGCACGCTTGACTGTACGTGGGTGCAGGAGTGCGCATGTGTGCTCGCCTGTGTGTGCGTGTGCGCGGTGCGTGTGTCGGAGTGTGTGCCAGTGTGTGTGTGTGTGTCTTCCTGGACATCTGAAAGACCTGAGACTGACAGTCCAATTCAGGCTGAATCTCACCTCTCCTCCCCTCCTGTGTCTGTCCCAGACTCACCCTCTCCTCTGGTCTGCTCTGAATACAGATACCAGTTCCCCTTTCCATTCCCTGTCTCTTTGAATAGCAGACACACACACACACACACACATGCACACACACACACACACGCTTGTCAGACAGAAAATGGGTAGGGATTGAAGCGGGCGAGCCAGATTGGGTCTTGTCTGCTGGGTGCCAGGTGTGTCGGCCATGTTCCATTTCTCTTCCAGTAGGACTTGACGTCTCCAGAGAGATTGGATGGAGCCCGGACAGACACCCTCATCTGAGGTGGTTGGGCCACTGCCAAACATCGGGTACAGGTGAGACAGCGAGCTGCTTGTGGTCGTGTGTGTGTTCGTGTGTGTGTGTTCGTGTGTGTGTTCGTGTGTGTGTTCGTGTGTGAGAGAGTGATCACCGTAAGCGAACTTTGTGTTTTGCAATCACACACACACACACACACACACACACACACAAACAAAAACATTATGTTCATTTGCATAAACGATTTAATGATTGTTTTGATGTTGTGATTGTTGATTGCATGGTACTGCTGTATTGATAATGAAGGTTGGCTTTCAAACTAAAATATCCCTTAGTTATTAACTATAATTATTAACGTAAACAAATGATTTGTTAGATTCACCCACCAACAGAACATTCCACAACAGGTCCATTCAACATAACGTTCCATCGTGATCAAGCAGGTGCACAAGAGCCAGCAAGAAAATTGCAACAAAATGGCCCAACAGTTGGGAAAGAGAAAAGTTGATTCAGAATGCAGGGTATTTCACCAAAAGTGGACCAGTGATTCTATTTTTGTTCAATGCAAAGAAATGGCTGTTTGTCTCATCTGTCAAGAAACCGTGTCTGTGTTGAAAGAATACAATCTGCGCCGACACTATGAAACCCGCCACAGAGACAAGTACAGGAGTGTACAAGGCCAAATGAGAGCAGACAAAGAGTCCAAGATAAAGAGTGGACCATCAGCTCAGCAGAACCATTTTCACGCCAAACCCAGGTGAACCAGTCATCCGTTCGAGCTAGCTTTCAGGTAGCTCAACTGATTGCAACCAGCGGTAGGCCTTTCAGTGATGGTGAGGCCTTTTCACGCATGATACTGATGAAAAATCCAATGAGATCGAGACTCACTGATGAACATTTGCAGCAGTCTGACTGGCTGAGACAGGAATGGACCCTAACATGTGACTTCTCACTAGCCAGAAGCAAGCCCACAGTTCACACAGACTAAGATGCATAAGTCAGTCAATGTTTTGATTTCAGCAATGAATATAAAAAAAAGGTCATTACGATAGAGAGGGAGAGACAAAGAAACAGATATGGAGATAGATAAAGAGAAATGATGAGAGCTGGAGGGGAAGAAAGAGTGATACAAACAGAGATGAAGACTAGTACGTAAGTATTCAACATCTCAGCTTCACATCCTGGTTTCTGTACCAGCGTACGATCTGGGAACCTGCAGGTGTGCTATCGTTAAACTCCGTGAGGTGGAATCGCTTACCTTCTCTCTCTCTCTTTATCTCTTTGTCTCACCCGTCTCTCACTCTTTCCCAAATCTTTCTTTCTCTCCCCACCGCACACACTTTCTCTCACCCCCCCCCCGCCACACACACACACACACACACACTCTCTCTGTCTTCCACTCCATTTATCAGCCATCTAGTGTGATTTAGCTCAGTGTGCTTCAGCAGTGTGGCGGCTCTCTCAGTAATTACACTCAGCATTGCATCAATCTGTCCCACAGAGAGACCTGTTTACCTCTGGCTCCGTCCCTACCTTTCCATTCTCCTCCCCCTCCTTCTCACCCCTCCCTCTCTCTATGGCTTTTCCTCTGACATCCTGCTGCTTGACAGAGAGGTGTTTATTGTCATCTCTCTCGCCCTCGCCCTCTCCCTCCATCCTTCTCTCGATGTCTCTCTCTCTCTCCTTCTCTCCCTCTCCCTCCCTCTCTCTACCCAGACCCCTGCACGGCAGGTGAATTGCTGCAAAGCCACCGCCGAGGTGGTCGTAGATTGAAGTCAAAGGAGGGGTGACTGGAGGCTGTAAACACGTCCTGCAGACCAACGAGAGGTCGGCCTGTCTGCTGCTGCTGCTGCGTTAGGGTAGCATTGATCTGGGATCAGATTAGGTTACATCAGGTTCATTGATTAGGTGATTAGGTTAACTAGATTAGGTCATTGAAGATTAAGATATGGTATGTTATTGTAGGTTAGGTTTGGTTAGGGTCGGTAAGTGTATGGTAGGTAAGTGTATGGTAGGGTAGAGTAGGTAAGTGTATGCTATGGTAGGTAAGTGCATGGTATGGTATGGTATGGTAGGTAAGTGTATGGTAGGACAGGGTAAGTAAGTGTATGGTAGGTAAGTGTATGGTAGGACAGGGTAAGTAAGTGTATGGTAAGTAAGTGTATGGTAGGACAGGGTAAGTAAGTGTATGGTAGGTAAGTGTATGGTAGGACAGGGTAAGTAAGTGTATGGTAGGTAAGTGTATGGTAGGACAGGGTAAGTAAGTGTATGGTAGGTAAGTGTATGGTAGTGTAGGGTAGGTTAGGACCAAGAGTGGCTTATCATGAAAAGGGATTGTTAGAATGTAATCGTGTGTAAACTGTTTGCAAACAGCTGCCTCTGCTCTGCCTCTCTCCATCTCAGGCTAACTGCCCCCCCCACCCCACCCCCAACACACGTAAACACGCACGCACACACACACACGCACACACACGTGCCAGCTGGCCTCTTTCCAGGCTTACCTAACGCTCATGCTCCTCTCTTTCTCTGTCTCTTTCTCTCTCCCCTTTTTCTACCTGTCTGTCTCTCTCTCTGTCTCTCTCTGTACCTGTCTGTCTCTCTCTCTCTCTCTCTCTACCTGTCTGTCTGTCTCTCTCAGGGAAGTTCATGGTCGGATCATAAAGGTGCAGAGTGATAAACAAAAGGATCATTGTGTGATTTGTGATTTTGTCAGATGATGGCACATCAGAATCTTCTCCAAATGTGTCTCTCAGATATTATACTTTAATTACACCCTAATACAATTCTACAAGGTTCTTACTACAAAATGGAACAGTCTTAAAGTGTTACTGTGTTTTTATAGAAGAGAGAGAGAGAGATAGAGCGAGAGAGAGATTGGAAGATAAGGAAAAAGAGAGGGAGAGATATAGCATAGGGAGAAATAGGGAGAGAGAGAGATACGGATGGGTGATCATCGGAGCAGAAAAGACTGTTTAATAATGCAGAATGATTATACTCTCACAGGTGGAGACGGATAAAAATACCTCCATCAGATCAGAGGGAGAGAGGAA
This sequence comes from Mallotus villosus, assembly GCA_903064625.1. Taxonomy (NCBI): domain Eukaryota; kingdom Metazoa; phylum Chordata; class Actinopteri; order Osmeriformes; family Salangidae; genus Mallotus; species Mallotus villosus. Next base: position 44,356 of record CAEFZP010002980.1, read on the forward strand.
GGAGGGAGGGAGGGAGAGAGAGAGAGGGAGCGGGGGAGGGAGAGACCTACAGTCTGGGGAAGGGGGTCCATGTATTTAGTTTGAGGAATGAGAAGCGACAGAGAGACAGAATCGTAGACTGCGAAGATGAAGCTTCACGTTGAGTGAGCGTTGCCGGGGCAGAGGGGGGTGGGGGGGTTAGTGGGGGCGATGTAGGGAGTGGCGGTTGGAAGGGAATGGGAGGGATGGCGGGTGGTGGTGGTGTGTGTGTGTGAGTTGGGGAGATTGGGGTGTGTGTGTGCGTGTGTGTGTAGGGGGGGTGGTGAATGAGTCTATGAATAGCAAAGTAATGTATCAGTGGCATGGTCCCCTGCCTTACAAGCTATCAGGCCTGATTAACACTCATCACGCACGAGTAACTGAACAGCACAGGGCTACTAGGCTGTTAACACACCACACACACACACACACACACACACTGAAGACTAAAGGCATGGATACACAAAGGAAGGTATGCCAGCACATCACACAGAGACAGACAAACATGTGCACACATACACACACACACACAAGCAAAGCACACGCAGACACGCACCTGATCCCAGGGACAAAGAATGCCTCCAGTGAACATGAAGAGGTATCCCATGGCGACCAGACAGGCCCATATAAGGAGAGAGAAGAGGCGGAGCATCCTCTTGAAGATGGACTCTACACAGACGAGGATGAAGATGGACAGGAAGAGGAAGAGGGTGGTTGGCACGGTGATCAGGAATGCCAGGTGTTCCTCCATGTCCTGCAGGGGAGAGGAGACAGGCGTCAAAGGGAGGAGAAAGGGAGAGGGAGAGAGGAGAGGGAGGGAGGGGAGAGAGGGGAAGAGGGAAAGGAGAGGGAGGAGAGAGAGAAAAAGGATAGAGAGAGAGATAGTGAGGGAGGGAGGGAGGGAGGAGAGAGGGTGGGGTCAGAAAGGGTAGATAGGGAGAGTGTGAGAATATAAGGGAGGGGTAAGGAGTACAAGAGAAAAGAAGAGAATGTTTATTTGGGGCTTGTTTGGGGTCAAAACAGGGGCCCTTCGCTGCAAAGAACACACACACACACACACATTCTCACACACACACTCACACAGCCAACATTACAGCAGATGACAAACAGACAAGCAGAGAGACTGTCTGAGCCCGAAGCATGTGGCTCTGTGTCATACTTTCAAAGTCAGCATTTTAAGCATTTAGTCTACACACACACACACACACACACTCACAAACACACACACTCACAAACACATGGCCACAAAGACACACACACAAACACTCACTCTCTCTCTCTCCGTCTCTGTCACACTCATACACAGTCTCTCTCTGTCATTCACACCCTCTTTTCTATTTCATAGTGTTGCTCCAGCTCCCGTTCTCTAACATTCGTTCACACATTGCAGTCTCAGTCATCACCTAAATATGGCCGCCTCTCTCCCACCTCCCTCTTTCATTCAGAGGTTTCCTCTTTTTCTCTCTCTTCCTCTCCTCTCACTCTCTGTTTTCTTACCCCTCTCTCTCTCTCCCCCTCGGCTCTCTCTCACTCCTTGATCTCTCCCCTATCTCTCACACACTCTTTTCCCCTCTCTCTATTTCCCCTCTCTCTCTCTCCTCTCTCCTCTCTCCTCTCTCCTCTCTCCTCTCTCCTCTCCTCTCTCCTCCTCTCTCCTCTCCTCTCCTCTCCTCTCTCCTCTCTCCTCTCTCTCTCATCAGATGGGTGGGTGGGATGGCTCTTCTCACACCCCACACACACTGTCACTTTGACCTAAGTGCGAGTGTGTGTGTGTGTTGATGAGACAGAACGTTCTCTTTCTCACACACACACCTCGTCTCAGACTTCGTTAGAGTCAGCTCTATCTTGAACTCATTTGGAGGTCCACAAGTTCGACACCCTTCCCCTCACCCTTGACTGAGCCACGATCCCATGTGTGTGTGTGTGTGTGTGTGTGTCTGTGTGTCTGTGTGTGTGTGTGTGTGTGAGCATTCAGCCTCGTCAACATACACACACACACAGGTCAAAGTGACAGGTCCTGGTCTTGAGGATGTGCCGCATTTAGTATGCAAAAGTCCATTAGTCACACACATTATCACCCAGACACACACACACACACACACACACACACACATACACACGCACGCACACACCCACATAAGCTTGCACACACAGGGCCTGAATCAAATATTCCCCTTCCCTCCTGACCCTTTCAGAGTGTGTGCATTATGGAGCAGAGCACACATTTCCATAATTTGTTCAAAGTAAAAAAACTATTTTTCAGAGTGAGTGTTTTCAAATTCAAACACCCTGGTACATATGGTCCACGTTCAAAAATGCCATCAAACTTTGCATTTATGGAGATTTCTAATGAAGGACATTCAAATACAAGTGGATGATATTCTAATATTGGTGGATGAAATTCGAATGCAGGTGGACGATATTATAATACAGGCATATGACATTTGAATAAAGGTGGATGACGTGCCAGAAAAAGGTGGATGATGTTCGAATGCAGGTGGACGACATTCGAATACGGACGGATGATTTTAGAATACAGTAGCCTACAGGAGTCAAATTCTTCAGAAAGGAACGCAAACGTTGTGCTCTTTACCAGTGGGGTTACCAGGATATTACAAAGAAACACAGTGTAGTGTAGACCTCATCCATGGAATTAGATGGACTGTTTATCCAAAGCAATGCCCAGGGGGATTTAAACCCGCACCTTTTGATCGAGTGCTCTAACCAACAATTGAGTCAAACCCTCCCCCCTCCACATGGACCCACCCTCAACCCTTCCCCTGTGTTCTGGTGGACTGGAAGGGTCTCAAGGGGGACAGAAAGCTCTTCCAGCTTCTCCAGCTCCCTCTACAGCTCAGGGGGACACAGAGGGAGTGGCTAGGAGTGCTACAGTATGTGTCAGTGGCTAGGAGTGCTACAGTATGTGTCAGTGGCTAGGAGTGCTACAGTATGTGTCAGTGGCTAGGAGTGCTACAGTATGTGTCAGTGGCTAGGAGTGCTACAGTATGCGTCAGTGGCTAGGAGTGCTACAGTATGTGTCAGTGGCTAGGAGTGCTACAGTATGTGTCAGTGGCTAGGAGTGCTACAGTATGCGTCAGTGGCTAGGAGTGCTACAGTATGCGTCAGTGGCTAGGAGTGCTACAGTATGTGTCAGTGGCTAGGAGTGCTACAGTATGCGTCAGTGGCTAGGAGTGCTACAGTATGCGTCAGTGGCTAGGAGTGCTACAGTATGCGTCAGTGGCTAGGAGTGCTACAGCATGTGTCAGTGGCTAGGAGTGCGCGTCAGTGGCTAGGAGTGCTACAGTATGTGTCAGTGGCTAGGAGTGCTACAGCATGTGTCAGTGGCTAGGAGTGCACGTCAGTGGCTAGGAGTGCTACAGCATGTGTCAGTGGCTAGGAGTGCACGTCAGTGGCTAGGAGTGCTACAGCATGTGTCAGTGGCTAGGAGTGCACGTCAGTGGCTAGGAGTGCTACAGCATGTGTCAGTGGCTGACCAGACCTTGGGGACCACTATTGATGCCAGACCAAGCTGGCAACACGCAGCTCCAAGCCCTTGGGCTGACTGCACCCCCCGTCCCCCCCGCCCCCCCCCCGCATTTCAAATGAGTAATCCTATCTCCTGCAAGCTACACACACACAAATGCAGACACACACACACAGCCACAATCCCAGGAATTCTAGATTTGAACAAAAGCACTCATGAATATTTTGATATAGCTCCAAAATGTCATCTTTTACATTTCCCCCAGTTACAACACACACCAGCACAAACACAATCTCTGTAGGAAATGAGTCTGAACCTGCTGAACTGCTCACTCAACACTTTAGCACACCAACTTTTATCTTGTGTCAAAATGTGTTCCATTTGCACATATCACATTGTACCCCTTTTAAGCCCATTTAAACCCATTTAAAACCCATTTCCAGGAGAAGACAAAGAGAGAGAGAGAGAGAGAGAGAGAGAGAGAGAGAGAGAGACAGCAACAGCTATAAGGTAATATGTTCATCGACAACAATAACATCCCTAAATGAACCACCTACAGTTTCAGCCAAAGACAAAAACATATACCAGTGTTCTTTGGTTCAATTAAAACTCAAAGAAAATTGTCACACAAATCGAGTCTGTGGGTAAAATATGACCATGTGTGACAGTATGGATATGAGACTTTAGCCAGGTTAATTGATTTCATATTCAATGGTTCTGGGAGCTGAATATTCTTCAAGGACAAGTACAAGCTCTGGTCATTTCTCTGCCTCGAATACAAATCTTTGGTCTAGTAAAATCAAGTGCAAATATCTGTTTTCCTCAAGTTCTGTTTTGGAGTCAACCTGATTCCTGCCAAGAAACCATAGGGCAAAGAGATTGGCCAATCTCTCCCGACAGACCATAGGGCAAAGAGATTGGCCAATCTCTCCCGACTGATTTCACAGACACGACAGAGACACATTTCAAGGAAGCCAGAAGTGTTGTTGAACCCTTGTTCCACAAGCATGCCGGGCTGTAGAGAGGTGAGAGCTCCCGTGATCAGAGAGGCTCTGCTGGGTGACCCTGGGCTCTGTCCACTGTTAGGGTAACATACCAACCATTCTACGAGCACACACTCAGGCACAAAAGCTTTAAATATAGCAACGGGCAGTTCTTACATGCTGTGACCATGAAAATGCTTTCAGGAACCTGACAATAAATGCTTTGCAGTCTTGGTCAGTCAATAGCACTATGCGTGTGTGTGTGTGTGTGTGTGGGCTGAAGCTTGCTTGAAGGGCGATGTGGGCAGGGGTTGTGAGTCGATAGTTGTCAGTATCTTATCTGGACTTTTGTAACATAATACAGAAACACCAGGATAATCATATCTTCATTCCACCTACAATGGAACAATCCAAAGAACTGTCCCCTTAGTGGAACCCATTTGTAGGTTAAATATTTGTATTTATTTTTTAATATATATATCCCATCTGGAAACCTGATGTTGGCTTGAAAAAAACCCCAAATAGAATAATTAAAAAAATGCTGGGAAAATAATTGGCCTTGGTCCTATTGACGATATTGACATATTCAAAGATAGTATGCATACTATAGCTGTTTCCATTTAAAGGAGCGTCCTTAGTCTCTAACATGGATATCCGATACATCGTCACAGTGTTTTGCACATAATTGATATCAATGAAATGCTTTTCCAATTACTACTTTGACAAGCTGCATGATGTTCACACACACACACACACGCGCCCAAGCTTTACCAAATCAATACACCACCACAGAAGAGAGCAGAAGGGAGCAGACCTCAAGCCTGTTTGCTCTGAAAACCCTAAGATAAGCTCTCGGTAGGAAACGAGAGACTTCCTTGGCAGTGCATACATGTGGACGTCGTCGTGCACACACACACGCACACACACACACACAGCATGCGAGGGTCTCAAAGGGCAGGCACAGAACAAGTCCAGATTAGTAGAATACGATAAGGCAGGAGTTTTCCTGACATTTTGGAAAGCATTAGTGGTGCTTTGCTCAGGCTTCTGCTAGCCTACTGATAACAGCAACACACTTACAACAACATCCTCCACCAGCCCAGCCCTGCCGAAAACACCACAGCATTTACTCCTGCTATTCTTCTCCGCCATCTGTCGAC